>MDKI01021998.1:0-10324 GCA_005239505.1 Nicotiana paniculata | reverse complement strand
AAACTATTCTGGAACACCTTATGAATTTCGCCCCCAGGCACCACCCTCAGGATTACACTCTGTGGTGTTTACTACTCCGCCAGCTACTGGTATGGCACAACCTACACTGGCACGACAGAATTTTGAATCAGCCAATTTTATTTTTCAAGCTCCTCAGTTCCAGCTGGATGCCGCTCAGGTCACTCCTAATGCTTACACACAGTACCCACAGTTTGAATCTCCCGTGGAACCGGAAAAGCTCTTGAAAAATATTGAACAAGATGAAATAACTCGAAAGATGAAGAGCCTTGAACAAAGTTTGATAAACATCCAGGGTCTAAGTGGCCGAAAGAGCATGTCATACGCTGATCTATGCCTGTTCCCACACGTGCATCTACATGTGGGTTTCAGGACACCAAAATTTGAAAAGTATGACGGGCATGGAGACCTGATCGCTCATCTTAAAAGATATTGCAACCAACTGAGAGGAGCAGAAGGCAAAGAGGAGCTACTAATGGCTTATTTTAGGTAATGCCTTACATGTATCGCCTCGGAATGGTACATCGATCAAGATATATCCCATTGACATGTATGGGATGATTTGGCCCGAGAATTCGTAAGACAGTTCCAGTACAATGTGGATATAGTTCCGGATAGAAATTCTCTGTCCAATCTCAAAAAGAAAGCTTCCGAAAGCTTCCGGGAGTACGCAATCAAATGGCGGGAATAGGCATCCCGAGTGAAACCTCCCATGGAAGAAAATGAAATGATTAGTATCTTCTTACAGGCCCAAGAGGCCGATTATTTTCAGAATATGATGTCCGCCATGGGCAAGCCGTTCGCGGAGGCCATAAAAATTGGCGAGATGGTCGAAAATGGCCTAAAGACAGGCCGTATTTTAAGTCAATCTGCTTTGAGAGCCACCTCCCAAGCCATTCAAAGCGGCTCGGGAGGCCTGGCAAACAGAAAGAAAAAAGAGGAGCGAGCCATGATGGCTTCGGGCCCTAGGAATTCCCGACGATCTCGGGAATATCCAGGCCCATTTTCCACAACTTCACAACACTATTATCCTTACCGGGAAGCAGCTTATTCCATGACTCCCCCTCCTTATGTAGTGATGAACGCTCAGCCGCAGCCTCGTCCGCAACAATTTAACCAAAACAGAGCTCCACCACCTAGAAATAACCATCTACCACCAGCTCCATATAATCCACGCCCTCCTCAAAACAATTATCCCTACAATGCTTACCCTCGTGAACCACCAAGAAGAACTAACTTCACCCCATCGGCGAGTCATACTCAAAAGCCTTTTTCAAAAGTTGGTTCAGATGGGACTTCTGCAGCCGGTGCCTCCGAGCAGGCAAAATCCACAATCACCATCATACAGACGGGGTACCAACTGTGCCTATCATTTTGGAGTAGAGGGGCATGATACTGAAGAGTGCTGGACCCTCAAGAGAGCAGTAGAAAATCTGATTGAACAAAAGAAGATTGTGCTAAGAGACGAGGAGGTCCCCAATGTCACAAACAACCCATTTCCAGCCCACAACAACGGGCTTGTCATTGGAATGATATTAGAAGACAAAGAATTTGACCCGGCGCTGAAAGCCATCATTTCCTGTGGACACAGAAAGGAAAACAAAAACAGTGGAAAAACCGGACAAAGAAGAAAAGAAAACAAACCCCCCCCCCGCCAGGATAAAGAGAAGGCTAAGGAAGAAAAAGAGACAAAGACCCCCGACCAGGAGAAAGAAAAGGCCAAGGAAGAAAAGAAAGAGACAACTTCAGCTAAAGAAGCTATCCTTTATGTCCCGAGAGCTCCGCGAAACAGACAACTCGTTTTAAGCCCTCCCAGTATATTGGAACCACAAAAAATGTATATACCAAAAGGGGCATATGTTGTGAAAAGCTCGGCTATCCCACCAAAGCTGAATGAACCTTTGATTATCAGCCGCCGGCCGCAAATTCCAATAAAAAATACAACTACTGTCCCATGGAATTATGATCAAACATTTGTGACATATAAAGGAAAAGATGTCAAGGGGGAAGTCAACGAAGCAAAACCCACTGGGAAGTACCATAACCCAGATGAGCTGAACAAAGCTAAGCATAAAAGCTTTCCTCTCAAAAAGCCCATCACTGCCGAAGAGGCCGAGGAGTCCTTCAAAAAAATGAAAATGCCTGAATATGTCACCATTGAAGAACTCAAGAGAACCCCTGAGAAGGTTTCACTTCTATCTCTGTTGACCGGCTCAAATGAGTACAAAAAAATACTCCTGAAAATGCTGAATGAAGCGTATGTACCAGTTCTGACCTCAGTCGAGCAGTTAGAAAGAATGGCTGAGCACTTTTTTGAGGTAAACAAAATCTACTTCAGCCAGGATGATCTGCCTCCCGAAGGAGCCGCTCACAACAAGGCATTACACCTGACCGTTAAAAGCAAAGGATTTTATGTAAAGAGAGTTATGCTTGACGGAGGGTCAGGAGTAGATATTTACCCTTTGTCAACACTGCAAGGGGTGGGAATCAGCATTGAGAGAATCAGGCCGAATAATGTTTGTGTCCGCGCCTTCGACGGTATCAAAAGGGACACCATTGGTGAAATCGACATAATCATGCCGATTGGCCCTGTGGATTTCACAGTAACTTTCTAAATCCTGGATATGGATACTTCCTATAACTTCTTGCTAGGGAGACCGTGGATTCACGCTGCTGGGACATGACGTCTATCCTCCACCAAATGGTCAAATTTGTACATGAAAATCAGGAGATCGTGGTCCACGGAGAAGATGATCAATCCATATACAGGGACCTCTCCATCCCTTGCCTCGAGGCCAGAGAGGGAAGCAAACATAATGTGTACCAAGCCTTTGAGATTGTGCCTGCTGATCAACGCGAAGAAGGCACTCCATGCCCACAACCTTGTCTTTCAAACGCGTCAATCATGGTCACCACAAGATATGATTAGACATGGTTACAAACTAGGAAAGGGGCTTGGGATATCCCTACAAGGCATCACTGAACCCATCTCTCTAACTGCCGCTGAAAAATTCTTTGGCATAGGTTTCCAAGCCACCGATGAAGATGTGCAATGGGCCAACTCCCGCAAAAACAATGGATGGGACCTGCCTCAGCCAGTCCCACACATTACTAAGACCTTCATCGAACCACAATATATCGAAGAAAAAGAAGAAGAGTCAATTACGGCCGAAGAAATTGAAGATATGTGAGGCCATGAAACAGATGTTATATGAGGCCAACATGGTTCAACTAGGAGAAGGTTCGAACATCGCTAAGGTGCAGTATATGGGCCCAGATGCTAAGTTGCAGAACTGGAAAGCTACTCCATTCCCCGTCAGGCGGGAGTCCCGGTAGTTCAGTTTTGCCATCTTTCCTGCACTATGAGTTATTTTAGGGTGTAACTCAAGTTTTTTTTTATTGCTTTTCAATTCCGATGTAAACCCTTCTATCTTTAAAAAAAAATCATCAAAATAAAAAATCAAAAAATCAAATGGAATTAATATTTCATTTTCCAAGAATGTCTCTTTTCTTAATCTTGTCTCTTTTCTTATTCTACTTTCAATTCTGTTTAAATGCAGATTTTAATAACATGACATGCCTGCGGAATTCATGCCCAAATCCTAAAACGCTGTCAGACTTCAAAATAATGAATAAAGAATCAGAATGCAAATGAAGTTATGCCAAGGAGATAAAATAATAAATCGAAACATCCAAAGGAAAATTGGTTCAGATTGGAAAGATCCATACATCACTACGCAGTACTGCCAAAAGGGTGTGTTTGTACTTGGGGTACATCGAAGGAAATGTCCCTGAAACAACTGTCAAAGCAGATGCAGTCAAAAGATCCTAAAACATTGTCAGACTTTGAAATGATGAATCAAGAATCCGAATGCAAATAAAGTTAGGTCAAGGAAATAAAAAAATGAATTGGAACAACCATAAAAAATTGGTCCAGATTGGAAAGGTCCATGCATTTCAATCAGAGTACTGCCAAAAGAGCGCGTTGTAGTTGGGGCTCGAAGAAAATGTCTCTAAAACAACTGGCAACGCAGGTGCAGTCAAAAGGGTACTATGTTTGATCCTCCATATATTTTCAAATGTTCTCCGGTTGGAATGACGAAGGCTTTCATTCTTGCTACCCAAACACCATTAACCCTTTTGCAAACCTTTTGAGCCGGTTACTCTTCTTTGATTACCCTCTTTGGAACCCGAAAGTATTATTGGAAAACAAGAAAAAAAAATGTTGAAAAAAAAAATGAAAAGAAAGAGGAAAAAGAAACAAAAAATGATGAAATGAAAAAAAAAAAGAAAATAGAAAGAAAAAAATAAAGAAAAAGAAAAATGAAAACAAAATAAAAATCAAAGCAAAAGAAAAACCAAAAAAAAAAAAAGCTTCCCGAACTACATTCTGACTTGATTCCGAAAGGATACGTAGGCAGCCTCTCCCTGGGGTTCAGTCACACCAAAATAAATTCCACATTTTCCCCAAGAGTTTAAGCTGGGGCAAGTGTTAAGATTCGGCAATGTGTCGCCTGAAAGGTTCCAAAGTTGTAATTCAACACAAATTCTTTTCACCAAGAAAATAAAAAAAACCTGTTCAAGTCCTTCTGATCAATTGGCAAAGATGTCTAAAGTTGGAGGATACAGTTCCGGTCTGGTGCAAACAAATGAGAGAAATAAAATGAGAGAGTCTTATCGGTGAAAACCCACACGGGCACCGTGAGGCGACGATAAGAAAATAAATTAATAATGAGAGAGGCTTGTTAGTGAAAACTCGCAAAGAGCACTACAAGGCGATGGTGATAAGAGAAATGAGAGAGGTTAGTTGGTGAAAACCCGAAAAGGGCACTACTAATCGAAAAAGAGGATTGGTCGTTGATATCTACATGATCTGGGGCAAGGTTTTTGGACCTCAGGGTAAAAAGTCATGACGAATTTCTGAGAGTCAGATGGCTCATATAGATCAGGCATCCAGTCCAAGACGCATGTCATGTTCATTGAAGGCCACATACACTACAAATAAGTCCTTCTTCTCTTTTCCCCCGAAAGGGATATTTCTCGTCAAAATTCATCACCTCGACTTCTTTGTTATTTTTATTTCAATCCCTTCCAGTCTGACTCTGTTTCTAAAGCAAGGCAAAGAAAATATGGCAAAACTGATTTACAGGGTCCTCGT
Source organism: Nicotiana paniculata (assembly GCA_005239505.1). Taxonomy (NCBI): domain Eukaryota; kingdom Viridiplantae; phylum Streptophyta; class Magnoliopsida; order Solanales; family Solanaceae; genus Nicotiana; species Nicotiana paniculata. The sequence goes on along the minus strand of MDKI01021998.1, from coordinate 5,148 downwards.
TTGACACAAGCCAACATGAAAGGGCTCCAAGCCTCGTCAGGAGCATCGATTCGATCTCGACTGACTGTAGCGGCCGATGTTTCAAACTCAAAACCTTGAAAGGGGAAAATAAACTGTTGACCTTTCCAGACACCAGCATAACCTGGTGATCTTCCTGACAACAGCATAACCTGTTGATCATTTCCAGACACTGGCATAACCCATTGATCTCTTCTCCCAGGCAATAGCATAACCTGTTGACCTTTCCAAGACACCAGCATAATCTGGTGATCTTTTCCTGACAACAGGATAACCTGTTGATCATTTCTTGACACTGGCATAACCCAGTGATCTCTGTTTCAGGCAACAACATAACCTGTTGACCCTTCCATACACCAGCATAACATGGTGATCTTTTCTTTTCCTGACAATAGCATAACCCGTTGATCACTTCTTTGACACTGGCATAACCCAGTAATCTCCTTTTCCCCAAGCAGCAGCATAACCTGTTGACCTTTCCAAGACACCAGCATAACCTGGTGATCTCTTCCTGACAACAGCATAACCTGTTGATCATTTCTTTACACTGGCATAACCCAGTGATCTCTGTTTCAGGCAACAACATAACCTGTTGACCCTTCTAGACACCAACATAACCTGGTGATCTTTTCTTTTCCTTACAATGGCATAACCCGTTGATCACTTCTTTGACATTGGCATAACCCAGAGACCTCTTTTTCGGGAAACAATATAACCTGTTGACCTTTCCAGACACTAGCATAACCTAGTGATCTCTTTCTTAACAACGACATAACCCGTTGATCCTCCCCCCAGACACCGGCACAACCCGGTGATCTTCCCTCAACGACGGTATAACCTGTTGATTTTATTCATAGGGTCTCCAACCCCTAGTTGATTTTACTATGGGCGTAGGGTATCCACTCCCTAGTCTACAATAACATCGGGTACGCTGTTCCCGGCTTTTTCATTGTTTTCAATAATAAAGTAGTATAGTTTTCCTTACAATAACTCACAAAATTTTCCTAGTAAAACTGGGGCAGAAAATTTCGTTCGTTCGCTCTTGATTATGCAGATAATTTTAGGACATTGGACTCGGGACAACCAAAAGAAGAAGTTTCGATCCAAAATAACAGAACAAAAGAGAAATCCTAACTCAAAAGTACAAACACAGAGAAGATATGGACTATTCAGGACGAGATTGAAGTCATCCGTTCGGTATATCCTGCCTTGATCTGAAAAACGAAGAGACGAAACCAACACCTGCGGCTAAACAAGCATCAAGATCCAGGTCAAAGTCGGCAGAAGATCAAGACTCAAGACTAGGTCTTAGATAGGAATCTTGTAACTAGAAACTGATAGGTTTAATTAGTCGTTCGTTTTGTTTACTTTGGGTGTAATAAGGAGATCATCAGCAGTATCAACAGCAACAACAGTGAAATCACGGCTTCCCGGTAGTCCCAGCAACCAAAACTTCCAGAACTACACTGACCTGATTCCTTTATAGACAAGGATATGTAAGCAACCTCTGAAGCAGGGTTCGGTCAAAATTTTCAAAAACGCTTCACAATGGAACATATGAATAAGTAAAAGTCATTTATTGCTGCTCACTTTGTCTTTGTCCAGAAACTCTTCGTGTTTCCGAACAAAGAGGGGCAGCTGTGAGCACGTGATTTTTACCTATCGTATAATCCTATAAAATCTCAGTTAATTAATTAATTTCCTAATTTTGTTGGATTTTAATGCTATTTGCGAATTTATTTTTTACATTGCGTAGCCATAATCCGTCATTTAAATCCATAAATAGTTTAAAATGACATGAATTAAGCACGTAATCTTGGTTATCATTTAAAAAAATATAATTAGGAAAATTGAGTTTAGAATTAATTGCTACAATTTTTTATTGGGTGTTAACATAATTAGAGTTAATTAACTAGATGTAAAATAGATAAAAATTCGGATCTGGGCTAGAATTACCCAGGTCCAATCCCTAACTCTACACGACCCAGCAACCCAGCCCAATAACCGCTTTTCAAAAAAAGGGGGGGGGGGGACTTCAGCAGAAGTGCTGAAGTTATTAGTTCATTTGTGAAAACTTCAAGAGATGTGCTGAAGTTATTAATTCATTTGTGAAAACTTCAGCGGAAGTGCTGAAGTTATTAATTCATTTGTGAAAACATCAGCAGAAGTGCTGAAGTTATTTAGTTTAATTGTAAAAACTACAGCAGAAGTGCTGAAGTTATTTAGTTCAATTGTAAAAACTTCAGCACCCAATATGCTGAAGTTATTAGTTCATTTGTGAAACTTCAGCAGAAGTGCTGAAGTTATTAGTTCATTTGTGAAAAACAACAGCAGAAGTTATTAGTTCATGTGTGAAAACTTCAACAGAAGTGCTAAAATTGTTAGTTCATGTGTGAAAACTTCAGCAGAAGTGCTGAAGTTATTAGGTCATTTGTGAAAACTTCAGCAGAAGTGCTGAAGTTATTAGTTCATTTGTAATAACTTCAGCAAAAGTGCTGAAGTTATTAGTTCATTTGTAAAAACTTTAGTAAAAGTGCTGAAGTTATTAGTTCATTCGTGAAAACTTCAGCAGAAGTGCTGAAGTTATTAGTTCATTTGTAAAAACTTTAGTAAAAGTGCTGAAGTTATTAGTTCATTCGTGAAAACTTCAGCAGAAGTGCTGAAGTTATTAATTCCTTTGTGAAAACTTCAGCAGAAGTACTGAAGTTATTTAGTGTAATTGTAAAAAAAACTTCAGCAGAAGTGCTGAAGTTATTTAGTTCAATTGAAAAAACTTCAGCACCCAATATGATGAAGTTATTTAGTTCATTTGTAAGACTTCAGCACCCAAAATGCTGAAGTTAGTTAGTTCATTTTTAAAAGACTTCAGCACCCAATACGTTGAAGTTTGGCCTGCCCCATACCCTACCCATACGACCCCGTTTTTGAGAGTGTCAATCTCAGCCATTGATCTTTCCAGATCCAATGGCTGAGAACTATCCATTCCCTAAGTATATATATGTCCTAAACACACCCCCACCCCCCTCATTTCACCAAAGTCTAACACCCCCATACCCTTTCTCTCTCTTGTCTCTCTCACCCCGTGTTAACTCCGCCGGCTGGAAATCGCCTCCGACGGCGGAGCTTCTCCAATCGACCCTGACTTTTAACCAGGCGATCACCATCGTCTCCTCTATCACCTCCCATTGCTAGTTTCCCCAAAAATCCAATCGATTTGCGTCAATTTCAGATCTAAGAAACTGAAAACCCCAAAATTACTCCCCGACCGATTCAAAAACAATTAATGGCTCAGACCTTCATGGGTCGATTGCTCTTGACTAGAGAAATCAATTCATGAGGGTTTGATTCATTTTCAAACCCTACCGGAGTCCGACCAAAGTCCAGCAACCTTCAACTTTTCCGGCCAAGTCTTCAAATGGGTATCCCCCTCCCCCTTTTCTATGTGTTTCGTACTTTCTGATCAATGATGTCAAATAGGCCGTTAGTTTAATTTCTTTAAAAATCATCATGAATATGTCTAAATTCATATCTGTTTGTTGTCCTTCACTATTTGTTGTGTTAAATGGATTGAGTATGATTAATTCTATCTCGTGTATTGAATCCGCGCCCTAGTTCGATTGTTTTCATTGTTTGAATCTTGACTAGTCAGTTTAGGAACTCTTCTAGATTTCATTTTAAGACCAAATCTCATGCCAACCATTCCTTTTAGGTTGTTTCAGTAATGCTTCGGTTCGTTTTTCCTAGCTCTTTTAGGAATAATACTAAGTTAATCTGAGCCAGTGCATGGCCATGAATTAATTTAGTTCAATTTTTAGCTCAAGGCTGCCCTTATTAGTCATGACCTCATTATATACACTTGCTTAACTAGTCTAACTTAGGTGGTTAGTTTCTTACAAAATTGACTAAGTCTTAAAAGAAATTTCTTGCTTAAGATAATTAATTTAGGTTTCATTAACTGAACCAATCATCTAACCTAAGTTTAAGGAACCAAGTCGATTAATCTTAATTAATTCAATTAAACTAGGATTAAGTTGATAATACATATTAGCCTTAATCAACTAAGGAACCTAACTAGGTTTAATTAATTAGAGTCAATAATCAACCCCAAGCAAGTTAACCCTGGCTACCTAGTGGTAATTTCAGGGACTTCAAGGGGTATATTAGGAATCCTAGGTGAAGGAATCTTGGGTGTAACAACCCAAGAACCTTCTAGATTTAGGAAATCAGATTTTTTGGGATAAAATAGTAATTGTAAAGGCTGGAATTTTTTAGAATAAGGGCAGCTGTCCCTAAAGATAAGGTTGACAGCTACATTTGTATTTTTTCAGATTATTGGGTAAGGAATATGCCAAGCATATCCTATCAAAAATATACCTCTATAAATACACACACCTTTTACCACAAAAAAAAGGAAGAGGCTTTTTCTGAGGTTCTCTTTTTCTGAGGATTTTTTTTGGGGGGCTGGAGAGGACTGAAAAATAGGACTCGCTCATTTTATTCTCTCAAGTTTATTTTCGAAAAATACTACTCTTCAAAATCTGAAACAAGAAGTAAAATACAGAGAAATGAAGATCCAAATCTGATTTGGCTCTGTTTTCTTACGAAATCTTCTAAAAATTCTGTATTTCTAGCTCTAAAATTCCTGTTATTGCTGGTTGTTTTTCCTGGGAATCTTCTATTTGTTTCCTGCTGACTGAGGTTGCTGCTGCTGTGATATTCTTTGCTGAAATCCTTCTCCTAAAGTTCATCTTGTTTTTGACCTTTATTTGGTCATATTCTTTACTGAACTCCTTTTCCTTTGAAAGGTATGTAATCTTTTGTTCTAGAAATAAAACTTTCAGATCTTAAAATGTGTCTTATATTATTATGTGAATGTGTCATATTCGAACTTCTCTGATTGTATGTGAATAGGAGATTAGAGTGTATTGCTTGTTTGAATTTGTTTAAGTAGTCTACAATACCAATCGATGGTTTCCTATTTAGTTTAGCAGAATTGAACTTGAATCTGACCTTCATTATGGTCAGATTCAGTCCACAAAAAATAGAAAAAATATGTGTTGTCTCTCGTATGGTATAGAGCATCATTAAGGATGAATCTGACCTCTTTTATGGTCAGGTTCACCTCACAAA
>ML321714.1:0-24029 GCA_005239505.1 Nicotiana paniculata | reverse complement strand
TTTATCGATTAATTAGCAACCATGAGTGAATTATATGAAAGGGAAAGTTAATTAGAATGCAATACGAGTGGTGAATAGATCACAACCCTGGAATATTTGTCTCTACTGAATACTTCACAATAATTCTTGTCACTTGATAATTAGTTATTTCATAGAATTTTAGTATAAAATAGTACATCCTTGATTTTATTTTGGCTTGATTAAATAACGATTAGGGTGATTTAGCAAGTAGTTTGCACAAGTCCTTGTGGGTACGATATCTGGACTTAAAATCCTATATTACTTGTCGACCACGTACACTTGCGTGTGCATTGGGAAATCGACCAACAACCATCATGGCCCCTTCTTCTTTCTTTTTCCTGTCGGCTGCAATCCCGGATCCGCTTTGGATGGCCTGAGAGGTTGCTCTTATGGCAGATTGGCTCAGGATACGACTAGTTTTTAGACCATTCTCCACCATTTATCCAATTTTAATCGCTTCGGCGAATGGTTTTCCCGTGGCGGACATCATATTTTGGAAGTAATCAGCTTCCTGTGCTTATAGAGAAACGCTAACCATTTCAACCTCATCCATCGGAGGTTTGACCCTGGAGGCTTGCTCGTGCCCTTTGATGGCGTACTCTCTGAAACTCTCTGAGGGTTTCTTTTTGAGATTGGATAGTGAGTTCCTATCGGGAGCGATGTCCACATTGTATTGGAATTATCGGACAAAGTCCCGTGCCAAGTCATCCCATATATGCCAACGGGATATATCTTGGTCCATGTACCATTCCGATGCAATCCCCGTCAAGCTTTCTCCAAAATATGCCATGAGAAGTTCCTCCTTCCCACCTGCTCCCCTGAGCTGGTTGCAGTACCTTTTCAAATGGGCTATGAGGTCTCCATGTCCGTCATATTTTTCGAACTTGGGGGTTTTGAACTCGAGAGGCAGATGGACGTGCGGGAACATGCACAAATCTGCATAGGAGACACTTTTCTGCCCGCTCAGACCCTGTATATTTTTGAGGCTCTATTCAATACTCTTCATTTTTCGAGTTATTCTCCGTTCTCGAAGCTTTTCTTATCCTGTCCCAAAATGAACTCAGGCTGAGTTTGTTGGGGATATGCATTGGGAGTAGCATGAGCAGTATCCTGATCGACGGATGGTGTTTGGAATGTGAATGTTGGTGGCTCGAAACTTGGCCCGGAGATAGTTGGTGGGGCCGTGGCGGATATTGGTGGTGCGGTGAAAATGTTGGAAGACACACCAGAAAACAAAGCCTGGGGGCAAACCTCAGAAGGCCTTCCGGCAAAGTGAGCCGACATAGTTGGATATCCAAATGGCGTGGCTGGGTAGCTTATGGGGATGTTGGACGTCCCTCCTGCCCTGGGGATTAACTCTGGGAAACCCGGGATGGTACTAGGCGGTTCCCTACCATTGGACCATGCGTCCCATATTTCCAGCATGCGGCAACGCGGAGTCCTGTTCTCTTCAGCTGTTGCTGACTCAGATGTTGGGATGGCTGGATTTAGGTCTTCCACGGAAGAGTTGACGATTGGCAAGTGACTTTCAGACGTCATTTCTATGCTCCATTTTGATCTAGTGAAGTAAGGATGGGAAGCCAGGTTACCGCAAAACCAACCACCTTAAAATACCTTAAGATTGAACCGACAAAACGTTAAGTTACAACATTTATCACATAGGCAATCGCACGGACGGGGTATGCAATGCACCTGATGCTTTTCTATATGTTTTTGCAACAGTTGTGTACTTCATCCCGGCTTTATCTCTTGGTTTGTTTTTCTTTTATCATTCTTGCTCTTCCCTTGTTATTGTTTCCGCTTTCTTATTCCTCGCTCGGTTTCCTTTCTTATGGTTACGATCGAATCCTAGGTGGATTGCCTATGTATCACGGCGTCGCGTGAATCAGATCGTCACGTAGTTCATGCTAGCAAAACCCAAAGAGATGCATATTTTTTTTAAAAGCTTCATTCTAAAAATTTCCATTCATTAAATAAAACACTTTTGATTACAGAAAACTGCAGCCCATTTTTGGATTTACAGAGTTTGCAAAATAGACTTGACACATATTTTCTAAAATATAAAAAACTGTTGTGGACTCAAGACATGACTACGACTAGAAAAGTGAAGTACAGACTCAAAAAATATCAAGAATACACTAGTGCTTCCGTTGCTCCAGGGGCCGGTGGGCATCATTCGGCCTTGCCACAGGCCTGCGTGTTATGTCTTGCCGGAGGCGGTAAAGGTCGTCCATTATCTTGTGGACGAAGATCATAACTGTTGAGAAGAAAGTGGTCCGAGTCATATCTTCACATTCCTGACATCTGGTGACGATGTAGTCAGCTATCTCTTGGACACTTCGCCTGATAATACCCTTCTCTTGAAGCAGATGCCCGATTTGTTGGGATCTCGCCTCTAAAGTTTGGGCATCTTTGTGACTCTGTTCTTTCCATTATTGCAACTCTTTTTCTAGCCGAGCCATCATGGCATAGCACTGTTCCTTCTCTGTTTTAAACCTTTTTGCCTGTTTGGCAATTTCGTTCTCGAGGGCGGCCAATTTTTCCTTCAAGCCCACGACTTCCTGGTCATATTTCCTTTTTAGTCTCTGGACAAACTCTGTTCTTTCTTCTGCACCTCTTGTTAATCTTGCTCAAACTTCGGCCAGTTCTTCTTCAGCTTTGTCTAAATCATTCTCATAGCTGCATACTTTATACCTCAGGCTGTTGATAAGCCTTTCATCAGTTCTGCTTCTCTCTGGGTTCTTAGCAGTTGTTTTCAGTTCCTGTATCTGGGCCCGGAGGACTTCATTTTCTTGGGCTAATCTATTTTTCTCTCCTTCAATGGTGGCAGTATGTAGAATGTTTTCGAACTTGATTTCCCTGACCTGGGCCTCCAACTTGCTTATGGTGGCTCGGTAGCTGTTCTCCTTTTCTAACCAAGCCCAATGCTTTTGAGTTTGCTCGATGAATTGTTGTACGTGGGGTCTCTTTGCGGGTCGTTCTTGCTCTTGATGCTCCCTGCTTCTTACGTCGTACCAAGAGGTGTAGGCAGGCTCCACTTCCCCTTTGGATAAGTCTCTCACTCGAGTTTGAGGTTCTAAAAACCTGCACTCGTTCCAGATTTGACGGACCCTGCCTTCAGGAAATGCAGCTCTTGGGCATAACTCAATGGCTTGTTGGCTTAAATCCTCGTCATGGGGAACACCCTGTTGTCTCCCCAACTGGCGTAAAAACCGGTGAGGGGCATATGGCTGAATGCTTCGCAGGCCCATTAACAGGAGATAGCAAACCTCAGCAGACATATTGATAACCTCGCTGAGAGGGAGCCACCCGAACGTCCACTCGATTCGGTTGGCAGTCAATGAGCTCAAGTATGAGTTCCAGGCTTCCGTGCCTTCAGGAAATTGGTGGCCTTTTACCCGAGTACTATGTTCCTCGATGCAATTCAAACTGGTTAAACCGTAGTTCATGTAGCCTGGGCAGTGACAAAGGTGCTCGATCAGCCAGATTTGTAGGAGCAGGTTGCACCTCTCAAAGAAGTTTTCCCCCAGATTGGCAAATTGTGAGAGCACGGTAAATCTCAGCTAGGTCCATTTGTATAAGTGTGCCATTGGAATTTTTCATCATGAAGTCTGCTATTCCCACAAGCCCAATGTCTATGCATCCGTCACTTCTTGGGCAAATCAAGGTGCCCAAGAATGCTACCACAAAAGCTAGCCCCCAGCGGGCTTCCCATTTAGCCTGATCTTTGTCAGTTAGACCAGTGTTGTTAGACTCATAACCCTGGGGATCTCCATAACATCTGTAAAGAAAATATAAAGTGCAGAAACCTTCGGACAAGTGTGGGTCTTGGACGTCCCGGCTAATGTTCAACAGATCCAAAAACTTGTGGGGAGTCACCGCCCTGGGTGCCATTGGGTACCGACTTCTGAGATTGTCATTGAGACCAGCATACCCTGCTATTTTCTCTAGCGTGGGCGTCAATTCAAAGTCTGAAAAGTGGAATACGTTGTGGGCGGGATCCCAAAACGGTACTAGAGCCTCGACGATGTCCAACCTCGGCTTGATCTTTAAAAGGCCAGTAAGTCCCCCTAAAGCTTTCATAACAGACTTTCTACTGGTTTCCCCCAAGTTGCTCCACCACATATGGAGTCCTAGAGGGATTTCCTCGACTGCCCTGAAGGGGATGTTTTCAACTGTATTCATCCTGCATGTTCTTTTTTGATAAAAACCACAGAAATATTTTTTGAAAAGTGTCATTTTGGCAAAGGGTTTTGTAATAAAGAAAAATGGACCGCCTTTGTGAATACGGCCCTTTAAGGCTGTATTCGCGAATTGGGTCGAAATTTATTGACAAAACACAGGCGACCACTTTTGCAAAACGGCCTTCCGGCGCCCCACTTGGGCGATCAGGCTATAATGGCGTCACCTAATTTTAATTAGGGCTATATCCTTTTGATTTTGAAAAATAGAGTTGGACCCGATGAGGGTTGCCTACGTATCCCACACCCGTGAGAATCAAACAATGCGTAGTTTGGGAAAATCCTGACTGATTAAAAATATACACCCACTCATTTTGTTTTATATATTTTTTTTTCCAAAAATTTTGGCAGAGTTTCGGGATAAATACGAGGATTTTCAAAACAGGGTGAATTCTCTATTCTACCTCACTCTTGGTTTTTCTGTTCATTTTTTGGTTTAGCCGGTCAATACACAAGCTGAGACAAATAAATGCATACGTAACAAGTAAGATGTATCGGGGTAGTCTTTCATTTCGGGTACACTTGTCCTAGACGGACTCAACCTCTGTGTTGATCCCCCTAAGTCAAATGCGCATGATGCAGATAAGCGTTCCTACTAAGGATCCGGCATGAGGTTTTGTTATTCTAGGTTTAAACCTGGGATTTTGTTCTAGACCAGGCTTACCCGAGCGGACAGCTCGAGCCGAGGTCGGGGCACCGTACCGGGAATACAGAAGCTTCACCGGCTTTGCAACTTATCTGTACCTCGTTCTAAAATTTGGATATGACTCTAACAGAAAAGAAGTCACACGAAGTGCACACTTCCCAGATGATTTAGAAGACTCAGAGAGAAGAGGGTTTCGGCACAATTTATATACAGTTCAGATAATATCAAAGCGGTAAAAAGCGACATTTAGCACGTTAGGTTTAAACCCTAAACCAGAGATTCTGGGTTCGGTCCCCAATAGAGTCGCCAGAGCTGTCACACCTCCTTTTTCACCGGTGTAAGGGTAATAAGGGAGTTTTTCCACTTTAAGTGACATTATTCGATTTTGGGATTATTTATTGTTTTTCAGAGTCGCCACCCGAATTTTTTTTACGGTGTTCGGGGACACCATTTGAAATCCCAAACCGAGGAAATTTTTTACTCTGTTTTGATTTGTCTGCGACCATAAATCCGGGTAAGGAATTTTTTTAACCCGGGAGAAGGTGTAAGGTATTCCCGAGTTCCGTGGTTCTAGCTCGGTCGCTTAACTATTAATATTTGGCCCAATTATCTAATTATTTACATATTGTAAACCTATTGTGATTTTTAGCCCTTTTCAACTTTTTAGCCGCTTTTGATATTTATGGATTTATCTTGAAACAAGTCACGATGGCGTGCACTTGTTTGTTTTTGGACATATTGCAATTACGCCACATGAAATGCACCCGTAATTGCAACACGCGATTTTAATATAATTTGAAGTTGAAGACGGGGACATGAGTTGTCGCACCCGAGTGTAGATTACGTAGTCAGGACTATGGTCGTGACGGTTTTATAGTGCCTATTTGAGGCGATATTTGATTATTCTTTATATTTTCTATTTGAAGGAACATTTTAGTTTTAAAATCAATTAGGGCGGTTTATGGATTTATCTTGGACAAGTTACGATGACGTACACTTGTTGTTTTTGAACACATGGGAATCACGTCACATGAAATGCACCCGTGGTTGCTATATGCGCTTTATTAGTTGTTTGGAGTGAGGATAGGGGGCATGAGTTGCCACTCCCGAATGTAGTTTAAGGTAATTTTTGAAGTCACGATCGATTTTTATATCAGATTTCGAACCAAAAGTAACGTCTTACCTATAATATCATCTAAAAATGGTGTACATTAGTCTAAAGACAGCGTTTTATGGGCTATGGCCTCATTTAGCCCCGTTTGTAACACCTTGGGCCATCCTAGTTGTGACTATTTTTTGCAAGAGGAATATTAGTTAGGAAATTTGGTTCTCCATCAAATCTTAAAGGCTTCTACATTCTAATATGCTAAATGGTATCGAATATGTTCATTGAGAAACACATCATATATACACAAACATATAAAACACATTATCTACTGATTTTCTTCTTTGAATTTGGTAAGCTAGAATCACTTTATTTCCTGGGCCTTTGTAATTTTCTAAAATAACATAAACTCAGGCAGATTTGTTAATAATAACTTAGCCCCGTGTTTCTAAAACTAGAACGTATTCGAAGTGTTCCCATGTTGATTTTCAGAAGACATTTTTTCGAGATATGAAATGAACTGGAAATAATCTTACTGATTTCTACTTGTATTGAAAACGACTGATTTTTGAAACGAATGCTTTCTAAAAAAATTCAATAAATATCCATTCAAAGTTTTATGCAGGCTGATTTAAGAAAATACAGGTTCTTCTTTTGATTAAACACCTATCAGCACCGTATTACTTCTTATATTAGGATAAGATTAGAAATTCCAAGGGATTGCCTTTGAGGTCAGCATGAACAGTATATGTTAAAAAGGTTGAAAATGAATACACAGTCCCATCTTAAATTACAAAGTCCCAGAATGAATAATTACAGTTTTTCTTTATACAGAAACAAAAAATATACAACCTCTGTAAGAATATAGTTTTGAATAAAAAATCCTAATGGGTTGCTTCTCATCCGGATACTTTACACTTGTAACTCTTCTTTTGTAGTTTCTAATTATCTCAATATAGATGTATAATGCATCTACTAGAGCAAATCTGACCATGACGGGGGTCAGACTTAACTCTATTGATGTGAGATTTTATGATACCAAAGCGGAAACTTTGTGCATTATCTGAAAAGAATCTAACCATGGAAGGGGTCAGATTCATTCTAATGATGCCACCCTTTTTGACCCTTACAGTCATATCCATATTTCAACAAGTATCCATTCGAATACTTTGACTGCTCTTGGCTTTTTAGGTTGAACTTCTTAGACTTAGGTCAATTGTATTATTACTTAGTTCAAATGCACACTTAATTTGTCACACATAATTGTCTCTTCATTAAAATATTACTTGATCGATTAATAATCGATTGAAACTAAAGTTGAAACCCAAAGAAAAACAAAAAGGACAGAAAGTATAATTAGTATAGGCATGCCTATTCAACAAACAAAGCTAACAATTCAATTAAACCAACAACATGTTATTTAAAAGAAAAAGTTCATGAACTCTTAAACCAAATCAGTAATCAACCCTTAAAACAAAAAGACTTAATAGTTGAGAAAAAATATGGAAAGAGGGGGGAAAATAGTCTGGGAAAACATAAGAATCTCCAAACCCACATTAATCAATAGCTCTCATCAAGAATTGTTGATTCATGTAGCTTTGAACCATTAGTTGTTCTTGAATCGGCCGGACATGGGGTTTTAGGGTTTCACGTTTCTTAGATCTAAGATCAAATGATTTTGGGTGGGATTTTGGTGGAATCAACGACGGGAGGTGACTGAGGAGGAGGAGTAGGAGGAGGAGATTGTCTGGTGAAGATTTGGTTCGGATTGGGTGAAGCTCCGCCGCCTGAGGCGATTTCCGGCAAGCGGAGGGTGGCGGCTAGGGTTTGGTGTTTATAGAGATGTGAGAGAGACGGACAGGGGGGGATGTGAGGCTTTGGTGAAATGAAGGGGGTGGGGTTTAGTTTGGACACTTATATAGTTAGGGATTGGATAGTTCTCAGCCGTTGGATCTGGAAAGATCAACGGCTGAGATTGACACCTCTTAAACGGTGTCGTTTGGACTAAGTGGGGGGTCAAGCCGAGTTGAGGGATTTATTGGGCTGGGTAGGTTGAGTGTGTAGGGATTGGGCCTGGGTATTTCTTGGCCCAGGTCCGATTTTGACTTTCTTAACTACTTAAACTAATTAATCTAATTAAGTTAAAATCTAATTTAATCCAAAAAATATAGTAATTAATTTAGACCTTATTTTCATCTATTTACAGATTAATCAAGAATAAAAAGACCAATTTTATATTCCTAATTAATCTATGATTTATTGAAATAAAAATGATTAATTTTATTAATTAGTTATCAAAACTATATTACATTAAATAACCATCACTCGTCTATTATTTAGATAATTATAACTTTATGATTTCTTGATGATAGTGATGCAATTTTTAACAATTTTAAAAGGAGAATTATGGATATGCCAAAAAATACAAATCTTTCACAATTAATCACTGAAAATCAACAAAAATTCATAAAATCAATTGATTTATTGAGATTTTTATAGGACGATATGGGGAGTAAAAATCACATGCTCACATCAAGAAGCAAAAGATCAACCTGAGTCTCCAGACCACCAATAACTACTAGGCAAGCACGGTAGACCCGATCTACCACTATAAAATCACCCACCGGTGTAGAAACATGCACAACAATACTCAAGAAATCACGGTGCATACTCAAATAAGGGGAAAAATATGAAGACACATAGGAGAATGTAGAACCCGGATCAAATAACATCGAAGCCTCTCGGCTGCAAACTGAAACTGTACCTGTAATAACTGCATCAGAAGCCACAACATCAGGCCTGGCAGAAAAAGTATAGCACCGGGTCTGAGCCCCTCCAACCTGAACATCTGTGGGTCGACCTACTGCGACCTGACCTCTACCTCTCGTGGCATGCCCTCCATATCTATGAGTCTGATCTCCACCTCTAGCACCCCGATCGCCACCCCTAGCTGGCTGAGGGGGTGAGGGTGAGCCTGATGCGGGAACCATTGCACGGGAACCCTGATACTGAGACCCACCAGAACCTCGGGGGCAAAACTTGGAAATATGCCCCAAACCACCGCAAGAATAACAAGGCCTCTGCTGATGTGACTGCTGACTCTGGAACTGGCCCTGTCGACCCTGATAACTACCTTGGAAGCTCTAAAGCAGCAGTGCACTAATAGGTACTGGTGGTGCACTAATAGGAGGGCGGAGCATTGTGAGCTACCTGAAGTGCCGACTGATAGAGTCTGGGAGGATGACCTCTGCCGAAAGAATCCCTGCCCCCAGATGAAGCTCCGTTGAATCGACCGAAGTGACGAGGCCTCTTGTCAACCCCCTGACCACCACCCTGTGACATAATCATCTCAATCCTCCTAGCCACATTGACCGCATCCTGGAATGAAATATCAGTACCTGACTCCTTGGCCATCTGAAGCCTGATGGGCTGATCAAACCCTCAATAAACCTCCTCACTCTCTCACGATCAGTGGGGAGTATCATAATAGTATGCCGAGCTAGAGTGATGAACCTGGTCTCGTACTGAGTGACAGACATCGATCCCTGCTGGAGGCACTCAAACTGCCTCCGAAGATCCACCCTCTGAGTAATTGGAAGAAACTTCCCCACGAATAACTCGAAGAACTAAGCCCAAGTCAATGGCGCAGGCCCAGCTGTCCTGGTCAAACAATAGTCTCCCCACCAAGTCTTGGCGGAACTCGAAAGATGAAAAGTAGCAAAATCAACTCCATTGGACTCTACTATGCCCATGTTCAGAAGAACCTCATGACAATTGTCCAAATAATCCTGGGGATCCTCTGATGGTGCACCAGTAAATGTAGTAGTGAATAACTTGGTGAATCTATCCAATCTCCATAAAGCATCTGTTGACATAGCTGCTCCCTCAACTGCCGGGGCCACAATGCCTGGCTGAGCTACTCCGGCCATCTGAGGTGCCAGAGTCTGGAACTGAGGATCTACCTGCTCTAGCGTGCGAGTAGCATGAGTCTGGGTCCCTCCCCCAGCCTGAGAGACGGCTAGTGCAGTAGGAATAAGACTGTCCTGATCCATACCCTCCATGAGTCCCACTAAGCGGACTAGAGCGTCCTGAAGCACCGGGGTGGCAATGAACCCCTCTGGGACCTGAGCTGGTCCAATTAGAACTGTCTGAGTAGGAACCTCACCGGCAAAGTCTACCTGTGGGTCCTCTACTAGGGCTGCTGCTCTGGGCTGAGCCCTACCCCTGCCTCGGCGTCTAGTACTGCCTCGGCCTCGGCCCCTCGTAGGAGCTGCAACAGGAGAATCGGGCTGCTGATCGGTAGATGAGGAAGCACGCGTTCTCGCCATCTGTGAGAGAATAGAATCAAAACTCAATTAGCATTTAGAACTCAAATCGCACGACAAAAAAGAAGAAAAGTGAAGTTATTCCTAACTTTGTAGCCTCTGGGGGATAAGTACAGACGTCTCCGCACCGATTCCTCATACTCTACCAAGTTTGTCTGTGAGTTGTGAGACCTAAGCAACCTAGTGCTCTAATACCAACTTTTCATGATCCAAAATCCCACCTTCAGGCCGTGATGGCGCCTAACGTTGCACCCGCTAGGCAAGCCAATGTGTTAACTGGATTGATTTATTAACAAGTGAAAGTAACAAACACTAACTAGATGATTGAGATAAAGTGCGGAAGAATTAACAAAATCTAAATAACCATAGCTAATAACGAAGAAATCCCTTTAAGTACAAAACCTAGAAATGGAGTCACAACCTCACGAACCAGTCTAAGATTTAGCTAAAAACAACAGTTTGAAATAAAATGATATATATGTCTGGAAACACATAGATGACAAAATGAAAGATAGACAGTGACGTCGAGATCCACGAACGCCTGTGGAACTACCTCGGTGTCGTCTGGAATGGACTGAAAGACACTCCCCCTAACGATGTCCACTGGGTCCGAATGCGTAATCTGCACAACATAAAGAAGTGCAGGTGTAGCATCAGTACAACCGACACCATGTACTAAGTAATTGTTGAGCCTAACCTCGACGAACTAGTGACGAGGCTAGGACACGACAACAAATTGTACCTGTGCAGTTCAATAGTATAGCAGAAAATAAACAAGAATACAGTTACGGGGAAGAACATGCTGGGGGTAAGAGGGGCAACACTTGCTAAAATAGTAGAATCAAATACTGACGAAAATCTAGAAGTAAAACAGGAAATAACAACCCGAATCAAGTAAGATATACAGGAGAAGGCACGGCATGACCCCTCGTGCATAGCCTCAAAATCACACGGCACGGAATGCCCCCTCGTGCATAAATAAAATAATGACTCGGCACGGAATGTCCCCTCGTGCATAAATAATAATCAATCGGCACAGAATGTTCCCTCGTGCATAAATAATAATCATCGGCACGGAATGTTCCCTCGTGCATAAATAATAATCATCGGCAGGGAATGTTCCCTCGTGCATAAATAATATCACTCAGCACGGAATGTTCCCTCGTGCATGATGAGTATAAAAACAACAATTGATATGAAAGTTTAACAATACGACATTTCAAATGTACAGAAATAATCAACAAAATTCTATTGTCCCGGCAAGGGACTCAGCTATAACCAATCTCACTCAGAAGTATAATGTCAACAGTAAAATCCTCGACCGAACACATAATCAATAACTTTCCACGTCATGAATAACCTCAAGGTACCACTTCCAAGGTTCCCAATAATTCACAGCACAGAGAATATCGAAGAACAGTAAATAACTCATCAAAATTCGACTCACGGGCATGCTTGACCACAACATATAGGTACCCGTCACCTCACCTATACGTTGGACATGAATTACACATAGCAAATAAGACTCTATACCTAATCCCTCAAGCTAAGGTTAGGCCAAACACTTACCTCGGCTCCAAGAATGCAAGTCAAGCCTCATTCACGGCCTTTCCTCTTGAATCCGACTCTGAAATGATAATATCTATACATAATTGACTTAATAACATCAATAATTAATCAATAACTCGCCCTAAATCCTAATTATACATTTCCCATAATTCTTCCAAAAAAAACCAAAATTCGACCTCGGGCTCGTTTGGTCCAAACTCGAGGTTCGGACCAAAACCCGATAACCCATTCCCCCACGAACTCGAATATACAATTTGTTTTGAAATCCGACCCCAAATGAGGTTGAATTCCCAAAATTTCCAATATCCCTAACTCTACCCAAAACCCTCAATTTCTACCTTTGATTTCATGTTTTTAGACATAGAATCTAGTGATTGATGAAGGAAAATGGAAGAAATTAGAGTTAAGAACACTTACCTATGAAGCTATGGTGGAATGGTCTCCTAAGAATCGCCCAAGAAGAGTGGAGAAGAAGAAAATGGTGAAAGAATGTGAAATTCCCATAATGGTATTCTGTTTTGGCTTTTTAAATAACTGTACGAATTAGTTCTATGCGATCGCGGAAAGGGAGTTGCGATTGCATAGGGCCTGAGTCTCGTGCATTGCGATCGTGGAAATGGAGTTTCGATCGCATAGGGTCCCTGGGCTTGGCTATGCGATCGCGGACGGCTTTGGTGCGACCGTAGAAGGAAAATACCTAGTCCCCTCCCCAACTCTCCTATACTCTATGCGATCGCGGAAGTGCCTATGCGATCGCATAGCGTCACAAAACCCCCTCCCTCTCACACTACATTAAGCGATCACGGGGAAACCTATGCGATCGCATAATGTAAGAATCCCAGACACCAGAAACAGCATTTGAACACCAGATTTTCAACCTTTAAGCACCCCAACACCTACCCGAAACTCGCCTAAGCCCTCGGGGCTCAAAACCAAATATACACACGACTTCAAAATCATCCTACGAACTTATTCGAGTAATTAAACCACCAAAATAACATCGAAAATAATGAATTAAACTCAAAAATCCATAGAATTTCCTCAAACTTCATAAACTATCAAATTTTCCATTTTGATCCGAAAATCGTCAAACCAAGTCTGTTTCTTACCAAATTTTACAGATAACTCACATAACACATATTGAACCTGTTTCGGCTCCAGAACCATAATACAGGCTCGGTAACACAGATCTCGCATCAAATTTCATTTTCAAAAATCTTTATTATTTTCTGGAAAACAATTTTCTTTAAAAATTCATTTCTCGGACTTGGGACCTCGGAATTCGATTCCGGGCATACGCCCAGGTCTCATATTTCCTACGGACCCTCTGGGACCGTCAAATCATGGGTCCGGGTCCGTTTACCAAAAATATTGGCCAAAGACAACTTTATTCAATTAGTTATCATAAATTCAACTTTTTAGCACATTTCCACATAAAGGCTTCCCGACTATGCGCCCGGGCTGTGCACACACATCGAGGTGAGATTAACGGAGGCTTTCGAGGCCTCAGAACAAAATGTTTAGTTAAATTTACACAAGATGACCTTTTGGGTCATCACAACAATGGGACCACTGATCCCAACGAGCGTGTCACCTCCTATACATGTGCCATCAAGGGTAACAATTTGGAAGATGATGAGATCGAGTCTATTCTATTGAAGAAGTTCGGAGAGACTCTATCGAAGGGGGCAATGATTTAGTACCATAATTTACCGCCAAACTCCATTGACTCATTCGTTATGCTTGCGGATTCTTTCGTAAAGGCATATGTCGGGGCCATAAAGGTTACGACAAGGAAATCAGACCTTTTCAAAGTAAAACAAAAGGATAAAGAAATACTTAGGGAGTTTGTGTCTCAGTTCCAAATGGAATGCATGGAGTTGCCACCAGTCACAGATGATTGGGTTGTTCAAGCCTTCACTCATGGGTTGAATGAACGAAATTCGATAACGTCACGTCAACTGAAGCAAAACTTTATTGAATATCCGGTAGTAACCTGGGCCGACGTACATAATCGGTACCAGTCAAAGATCATAGTCGAGGATGACCAATTGGGAACCCCTACCGGTTCCATATATCCGAACAGGCCCGCAGGCAAAAACCAGAGAGATGTTGATATGGAACCTTAGTCGAACAGAGACTGATATCAGCCATAAAACGCAGATCGCAGGAACAACAGCCCCTGATGCAATTCCACCCGAAACAATCGAAGGAGTGATTGAGGATAGAGTTCTCGGGGCCTTATAAGCAAAAGTTATTTTGATAAACATGTTGATCCCATAGAAGCACCACGATTATCGGAGTATAATGTCAATATCGACGCATCGGGCATTGTATCGGCAATTGGGAGAATCAAAGATACTATGTGGACCAGACACATACAAACTGATCCTTCCCAAAAATATCCCAATCTAATGTACAAGTATCATGGCACACATGGACACAAAATCAAATATTGTAGGCAACTGAGGGAGGAGGTAGCTCATCTATTCAACGAGGGCCACCTTTGAGAGTTCTTAAGTGAGCGAGCCAAAAACCATTTCAGAGAAAGGGAAGCCAGCAGGAAAAATGAATAGTAGGAGCCACAACATGTGATCCATATGATCGTCGGCGGGGTCGATATTCCACAAGGGCCCGTGTTCAAACACACCAAAGTATCAATTACTAGGGAAAACAGACCCGAGATTATGTGCTAGAAGGCACCGTATCATTCAACGATGAGGAAGCAGAAGGAATTTCTCAACCCCACAATGACGCTCTGGTAATTTCTATCTTTATGAATAAAATTCATGTTAATTGTGTTTTAGTCGATCCAGGTAGCTCGACAAATATCACCCGATCGAGGGTCGTGGAGCAGCTCGGTCTGCAAATCAAATCGTACCCGCAACTCGGGTCCTGAATGGTTTCAATATGACCGACGAAACTGGTGTGTGGATAGAATTCATGGTTTAACACATTATGTGCCTTACATTTTATGTGCGTTAATGGAAAAAAATACACCTCATTTGAGCATAATGGAGTCTATTTCATGTGCAGGTGAATTGGAGATGGAAGCGGGCTAAATAGATGCACAAACGTCAAAAATACGCTCAAGAGTCAAAAACGAGTGACCCTGGTGTTAGCCAGGCGTTAGGCTTGTAAAGCCTGGTCATGCCAGGCGTTAGGCTTGTAAAGCCTGGTCAAACCAGGCATTTGTCAGGCATTAGACATGTAACGCCAGGTCCTAGATCCGGCCCAATCCGAGTTTTAAAGGCTTTAAGTGTTTCCCGGTTTGACTAGAAGTATTCTACACGTTTAGGGCTTGTCCCAAAACATATAAATAGACACAAACACACAACTTTGAGGAACTTTTGCCATTGGAGACAAGAGGAGATCGTGGAACACTACTCAGAAGATCAAAAACATTGATTTGTACATCCTTTATTCCTTGTTCTGTAATTTAATTATGCAAGTTATTTTGGATTTGATTACTATGATCATGAGTAGCTAATTTATTTAATCTAAGGTTTTGGTGGAACCCATTGGGGAATGACATTATTGTGATATTAATATAGTTTTGATTGGTTTTTAATCTCTATTTGTTCAACTACGTTCTTGTTGTAGTTAATTGAATGGCCATCAATTAACTGTTCCTATTTATTATGTATCTACTTGAGAGAGAGTGCATATTTAGGTAGTTGTTTGAAAAAAACCACTCCCGAAGTATAGGAGAGATCCATAACCGAGGGTTTAGAGGTTAGATTAGAGATAACGATACCTCGGGTGCAATCTAAAGTGAACTGTAATGCAATCTAGCTAGCGTAACTTGAGAGAGTGTGTCTAGGAAATTATCATAATTACTTGAGAGAGATTTATGGTAGTTGGGGTGTTCATGATTGATAGAGACAACTAATCAAACTATAGGAGGTATCCAAGAAAGAAGTTCACCAACGGGGGAAACCATAACCTTAGACCTTTATCGCATCTGTTTACATCTCAACATTAGTATCTTTTAGTTTATTTAATTCAGTCCCGTTTAGTCTTTTTTATAAGACATAGTTGAGCGTGATCAAATTTTTGCGTCGTTGCCGAGGAATTAACGGTGTTATCAATTAGAGTTGGAAGAAATACAAAATTCTTAAGTATAGTCAATTTTCTTCAATTTTTATCTATACATTGAAATTTCAACGTTTGCTAACTTAGTTGTACAGGTGCATGCCTAGAAACTCATAGAGAACTAGTGATGTATTAGAAGCCTTATCAGACCCCGAGAAATTTTTCAAGGCCTTAAATAGGGCCAACCGGAAAAGCAAACAACAACCATCAATTGAACAACTTGAACCCGACATGGAAGATCCAAACAACAGGAACAACAATGAGAACGATGTGGTAGACCCAGTTGCACAGATAGGGGCAGAGGCTCCTTTATATGACTGGGCACAACCCACGGTGGAGAATTGCGATACTAGTCCCTCAAATACAGGCTGAGTCTTTCCAGATTACAAATAATATGCTGCACTTGTTGTAGAACAAGGGACTATTTCAGGGTCATACATCGAGGACCCCCAATAGCATTTGAAGAATTTCCTGTCAATTTGCAAAACTCAGAGGCAGCCAAACGTCACTCAGGAAGCGATAAAACTGTTGTTGTTTCCATTCTCAGTGACATGAGCAGCCCAGACTTGGCTAAACTCGCTCCCCATCAATTCCATCACCACATGGGAGGAGTTAGTTAAGAAGTTCATGAACAAATTCCATCCACCCAACAAGACAACTCAACAAATTGATGAAATCTTGTGATTCAGACAGAAACCAGTTGAAACATTGCAGGAGACATGGGAACGATTTAAGGGAATGTTGGTTATCTGTCCACACCATGGTATTCCTGAGCAGATGTTGGGGCAGAGTTTTTATATGGGTTTGGCTGATACTGTAAAGGCAAATGTTGATGCTTCAGCTAGTGGAGCATTCTTGAGAAAAACAGGGAGAGAAAGTCAGATCCTGCTTGATAAAATGGCGCAGAATTCAGGATGGACAACCAGGAATGCACCCATTACTCCTATAGTTCACTCAGTGCCCTTCGATCCATCCAATACTATTGCGGAGAACGTGACCACCTTGATAACACAGATGAGCATACTAACTAAGAAGGTGGAGGAATCAGGGCAAAAGCAGCAGGTACATATCATGGATACAACCAATGGGGGCTTATGCACATCTTGCATTAGTCAACCATTTGGTAATCAATGGAATGCAGAATGTGATCACCTTCCTTATC
Organism: Nicotiana paniculata; assembly: GCA_005239505.1. Lineage (NCBI taxonomy): Eukaryota > Viridiplantae > Streptophyta > Magnoliopsida > Solanales > Solanaceae > Nicotiana > Nicotiana paniculata. Next base: position 6,865 of record ML321714.1, on the reverse strand, counting down.
CAGAAAACATGAATTATGTTTCAAATTATGGAGGCCAGAGACAAGGGGGGTAGAACTGGGGTCAGCAAGTTCAACCGTATAGACCACCTCACCAACATCAGAACAATGGAAACATGGGTGCTATGAGACCGCAAGGTAATGTAACACCATATCAGAGGCCACAAGGTTATAACCATCAGAATCAGCAACAAGCATACCACCCTCCTCAGATCCAGTAGTTGAAGTGGGAGTTGAGAAAGAAAAATCTCAAATCACTGGGAAGAAGAGACCACCAGCCCCTTTCCCTCAAAGGCTGGCCAAATACCAAAAGGATGAACATTACAAAAAGTTCTTAGATATGCTGAAGCAGATACATGTAAACATTCCTCTAATTGATGCTCTGAAAGAGATGCCTGGGTATGCGAAGATGATGAAGGATTTGATGTCCAGAAAGTTTGATTTCCAAGACTTAGCGATTATGACTTTGACTCAGAATTGTAGTGTTGTGGTAACACGACCAATAGCAGAGAAGTTGTCTGACCCAGGGTGTTTTACAATTCCCTGCACCATTGGCAATTTGGCTTTTGCCAAAGCACTGTGTGATCTGGGGGCTAGCATTAATCTTATGCCCCTGGCTATTTATAAGAGACTGGGTATTGGTAGAGCCAGACCAACTTCCATGTTGCTGCAGCTGACTGATAGGATGGTGAAGAGACCGTCGGGTATTCTGGATGATGTCCTAGTGCAAGTGGGGAAGTTTATATTCCCTGCTAACTTTGTGATACTAGATTGTCGAGTGGATGAAGAAATTCCCATAATCTTGGGCAAGCCATTTTTGGCCACAGGCAGAGCTCTCATTGATTGTGAGACCGGGGAGCTCAAGATGAGGCTGAATGATGAAGAAATCACATTTAACGTGCAGAAATCCATGAGGCGACCGAGTGAGTTCGCCAACTGCTCTTTAATTGATGTTGTGGATGTGATAGTTAAGGAAGATGATGCAGCCTTAACCACTGAGGATCCTCTCGCTGCATGCTTAATGAACTTAGATGCGGTAAATGGGGAGGAATTGGCAGAGTGGGTGCTAGCACTTGAAGGTAAGGGAGGATAGTCGAGGGCTCTTGAGTATGAACCATTTCACTTAGAGAAAAGAGAGATCCCACCAATAAAACCTTTTGTGGAAGAACCTCCCAAACTAGAGTTGAAACCATTGCCAGCCCATCTCAGGTACGTATTTCTTGGCCCCAATACTACGCTACCTGTTATTATCTCATCTAGTTTACTAGATGTGTAGGAAAATCAGTTGTTACAGGTACTTTCAGAATTCAAGACTGCCATTGGATGGACCATGGCAGATATCAAAGGGATCAGCCCTGCATATTGCATGCACAAGATTCTCCTGGAAGAGGGACACAGACCTTCCAGGGAACATCAAAGGCGCTTGAACCCAAATATGAAGGAGGTGGTGAAGAAAGAAATAATCAAGTGGTTAGATGCGAGAATCATTTTCCCCATCTCTGGTAGCAGCTGGGTTATGCCATGTGTCCCAAAAAAAGGTGGCATGACGGTTGTCGAGAATGATTAAAATGAATTAATATCGACAAGAACCGTCACGGGCTGGAGAATATGCATGGATTACAGAAAACTGAATCTCGCCACCCGAAAAGACCACTTCCCACTTCCCTTCATTGATCAGATGCTCGACAGGCTTGCAGAGAGGTCTCACTTCTATTTCCTGGATGGATACTCGGGGTACAACCAGATTTCAATTGCCCCGGAAGACAGGGAAAATACCTCCTTCACATGCCCCTACGGGGTATTTGCCTTCAGGAGGATGCCATTTTGCCTCAGCAATGCACCGGCCACATTCCAACGGTGCATGATGGCCATATTCACAGACATAGTGGAAGATATTATGGAGGTATTCATGGATGATTTCTCAATAGTGGGAAATTCATTCGAGAAGTGCCTAGAAAATTTAACCCGTGTCCTAAAGAGGTGCATCGAGACGAATCTTGTACTTAATTGGGAGAAGTGCCATTTCATGGTACAAAAAGGGATCGCCTTGGGGAACTTGGTGTCAAGTAAGGGAATTGAGGTGGACAAAGCTAAAGTAGATGTGATTAAAAAGCTTCCACCTCCCACATCAGTCAGAGTTGTACGTAGCTTCCTTAGGCACGCCGGGTTCTACCGGCGATTCATCAAAGACTTCTCTAAGATCGCCAACCGCCTCTGTAAGTTGCTTGAAAAAGATAACCCCTTTATATTTTCTAATGATTGCAGGGTAGTGTTTGAGGAGCTTAAAAAGCGGTTAGTCGAGGCACCAATCATTATTGCACCCGACTGGGAGCAACTTTTTGAACTTATGTGCGATGCCACTGACTACGCAGTGGGATCCGTATTGGGTCAACGCAAGAATAAAATAATGCACCCAATTTACTACGCAAGTAGGACTTTGAGTGGAGCTCACCTGAATTACACGGTGACAGAGAAAGAAATGCTGGCAGTAGTGTTCGCTTTTGACAAGTTCAGGTCCTACCTGATTGGGTCGAAGGTGGTGGTGTACACTGATCATGCAGCCATCAAATACTTGGTTGAGAAAAAGGAATCTAAGTCGTGCCTAATTCATTGGGTGCTGCTTCTTCAGGAATTTGACTTGGAGATTCGTGACCGCAAGGGCACGGAAAACCAAGTCGCTGACCACTTGTCACGACTTGAAGGTGCTGAGAACGCAACTGAATCGGAGGATATTCTAGAAACCTTTCCATACGAGCAGCTACTCGCCATGAGCGTAGAAGATGTGCCATGGTATGCAGATATTGCAAACTACCTAGCCAGTGGTATTGAACCTTATGAACTCTCTACTGTTCAAAAGAAAATATTTTATCATGATAGCCGAAACTACTATTGGGATGAACCTCATTTGTTTAAAATTTTCATTGACAACATGATCCGGAGGTGCGTCCCCGAGATAGAACAATTTGCTATTTTGCAGGCTTGTCACGCAACTCCCTATGGAGGACATTTCGGAGGAGTCCAGATAGCAGCTAAGATGTTGGAGGCCGGGTTTTACTGGCCCACTGTGTTCATATATGCTCATCAATGGTGAAGGGCTGTAATGAATGTCAAATGACGGGGAAAATATCCCGTCGTCATGAGATGCCCATGAATCCAATACAAGAGGTAGAAGTGTTCGATGTACGGGGGATAGATTTCATGGGCCCCTTCGTCAGCTCCTACGGCAATAAGTACATACTTGTTGTTGTAGATTACATGTCCAAATGGGTAGAAGTTGCAGTGTTCCCTACCAATGATGCACGAGTGGTGGTGGGGTTCTTAAAGAAAAATATATTCACCCGTTTTGGGACCCCAAGGGCCATTATTAGTGACAGAGGCACTCATTTCTGCAATCGTGTCTTCGAGAAGCTGCCTGCTAAATATGATGTGTGCCACAAGGTGGCAACCCCTATCACCCTCAGACGAGTGGGCAGGTTGAGGTCTCCAACCGTGAAATAAAGAGTGTGCTGACCAAAACAGTTAACGCCACAAGAACTGATTGGGCGAAGAAACTTAATGACGCACTCTGAGCCTATAGGACCGCATTCAAAACACCATTCGATATGTCTCCATACAAGTTGGTATTTGGTAAGGCATGTCACCTACCTTTGGAGTCAGAACATCGAGCGTGGTGGGCATTGAAGCAGTTGAACCTGGATCTCGATACTGCTGGAGAAAATCGAGTCACAGAGCTACACAAGTTGGAAGAGTTCAGATGTCAAGAATTTGAAAGCACCAGGTTATATAAGGAAAGAATGAAGAGATTACATGATAAAAACATTGTGGACCGAGATTTCAAACCAGGAGACAAAGTATTGCTTTACAATTCAAGATTAAGATTGTTCCCGGGTAAGCTCAAGTCCCGATGGTCTGGACCTTTTAAAGTGGTCAACGTGTTTCCTTCTGGTGTTGTGGAAATTACTGCTAATGATGGGTCTAACGCCTTCAAGGTCAATAGACAATGATTAAAACTGTATGTGGGGATAAGTGAAACCAAATGAGCTGTCTGTTGTGCACTTTTTCGAACCACAGAGGTCGAACGAGACTTAAATGCGCTCATACTATGTCGTGTCGCGACGTTAAATCAGGCGCTTCATAGGAGGAAACCTATTGACTTGTTGTAATTGTCGTGCCACGACATTAACTAAGGTGCTTGTTGGGAGGCAACCCAATTCGTAGTTAAATCTTAGTTTGGCTAGAAGCTTTTCGTGTAATTGTAGGTACTAATAAGCTTGCAGGTGCATTTGGGCGAAATGAGCAGTGTTTTAGCATGACGGAAAGCGGGGACATAGCCGGGGTCGAGCAGGCTTTATACCTGTAACGCCCAGCTAAAGCCAGGCCGTGCAGGCTTTACGCCTGTAACGCCAGAGGGGGCCTGGCCTTATGCCTGTAATGCCTAGATAACGGCAGAGGGGTCGGGCCTTATACCTGTAACGCCCAGATAATGCCAGGAAGAACGGTGCTACCTAGAAAAGCAGCCGGCAAAGGAAAGGCCACGTCCTCGGCTCCAGCTAAGGCCAAAGCAAAACCCCACCACCTCCGAAGAAAAGAAAGGGGGGAGATGCTACATCAAGTATGACAGGTGAAGAGGTAGTGGAAGCTGTGGCTTCCATGAGACAGTAGCCCAATGGCCAACGGGAATACGACATCAACATCATACCCGCACATTCCAGGAGTTGGTATAAACGCTGCAAGCCCAAACATGTCCACCCTGAGGGAGCTATTTGGGAAGGGAGTGTGCGAACAAAATTCCCAACAATTTGGAGGAGCATTCACGAGTTGGGGTTAGGCTACGTGTTCAAGCACAATGGGAACATCAACCTTAACCTAGTCAGGGAGTTTTATGCGGGGTTTGACCCTAAAGACAAAGAGGAATTGGTGCCAATCTGTGGGCACCTTAGATTTTTCGGCCAAGGCTATATGTGATTTTCTAGGTGCTCCGAATGTTCCTGTGGAGCCTTTAGAGCAATTCATCCGCCGGCCTAACTATAGAGAGTTGAGGCACACACTCTGTGGGGTCGATTCTATGGCTGCTTGGGTTCGGGACAGGGCCACAAATCGCTACAAAAGGTTCCCAAAAAGAAGATGAAAGTTGAAACTCAGGTGTGGCTTAAATTTATTAATGCACGGATACTACCGTGCAACCATGACACCTTGATCAGCCGAGAAAGAATTTGTGTACTCTATTTTCTGATGACGGGGCAGAGAGTGAATGTGGGCCATCTAATCCGCTATCAAATGGCGTTGGTGCGTTCCAACAAAAGAATTGATCGAATATCATTCCCCAATTTCCTGACTCAGTTCCTGCTTAATGAGAAGGTGGAGGTAGAGCCTGACATTGACCATACCATTGATCAACTCACCCGAGAGGCTGACATCACAAGCTTACGACTGAAAAAAGAGTCTTCATTGACCAATGTCGAGCGCAATGCGCGGGATGATAGCTTCATAGCCCATCTTTATGGGATGATGGATTTGCAGTTGCGTATAGGGGGTCGCCCAGCTTCGGTTGATGAGAGGAATGAGTTGGAGCAGCGATACCCGCTCAATGCTCATGCTCAGCAGATGATTGGAGCAGGTGAGGGATACAGGCTCCCGGATGACGAGGATATCAACACACCTGAGCAATCTGATGCAGAGCCGATGCGCTCAGATGATGAGGATGATATAGAAGACGAGCATGAGGAAGAATGGAGAGCGTCAGATGATGAAGGCGCTACTTGATCAGGGAGTTTCTTGCACCTTATTTTATACTTCTTGTTTTGTCTATATGTGATGCACTGAGGACATTGCATGATTTAAGTGTGGGGTGTTGTAAATATTTGTTGTGGTTTGTTGTGTTTAGTGTGTTTTCTTGATTAGTAGTTTTAGCTTTTATTTTTATTTTAGGTAGAATAAAACAGAAAAAAAATTAGAAATATGTGGACTCTTCCCGACGATGGATCTCCTAGACAGTTTTCTTGAGGGAAGTAAGTCTAAAGAAAATACCAAAAAGATTTTTGTTTTAGGTAGTGTAGTAATTCCCCCTTGGTTTTTCTTCGGACCGCGGTTCTTTTCCAAGGGTTTTTAATTGAACCGGGTGTAGGTAGTTTTTAATTTTTAGGAGTAGGAACCACATGGTTGAGAAATTAATCGTAGCAATATCGAAACTTTGTGATGCCTTGAGAATAGTCAGTACTCTGGTTGTGACGCTTAGGCTCAATTTTTGACTCTAGGAGAAATACCTTAAATCGTGGATTCTTAAATTTGCTTAACTGCTTTGACTGGAGTGTCGTGATAGAACCAATCCTGGATGAGTTATGTGCCATGTCTGTGTAAGATTTTGTATGTATTCTATGCATTGTATTTGATGTCTAGAACTTGCCATGTGTGTGTGCGAAGCAAAATAATAGTATTGTTCAGTCTAGGAAGTGATATAGGCATTTCTTTGTTAAGCCAGATATATAAAGTTTACCCACCTAATTGTTATGTATTGCAGTTAACCCCATTGAGCCTATAATCCTGTTTCTTTGGTAACCACATTACAAGCCATACCCCTTTGTTTGAATTGATCATGTATTTGAACCTTGTCACCTCTCGTAAGCACTGGAAATGTGATGAGGTATGGAAAAGTTAAAGTGTGGGGTGGTAGGTTGGCTTTTGAGTGGAACAATTGAAATAAGGAGAAAGGTGCATGAAAAAAAAAGAGTTGTCAATCAAAGCCACTTGAAAAAAAAAAAAGAGAAAAGAAGAAAAAAAATGTGATAATATTAATATTATATTGTAGGAAAAACAAGTATTGATGATGGTGGCTAGTGATATATGTGTGCTTAAAGAAGTATGGGGTAAT
>ML321713.1:0-26845 GCA_005239505.1 Nicotiana paniculata | reverse complement strand
ATCGATAAAAGTTAGAAATTTAGCGTCGCAGTGGAATTCTGATATCGGGGTCGGAATGAAATTCCGGAAGCTGGATTAAGTTCGTGGTGTCATATTTGACGTGTGTGTAAATTTGAGGTCAATCGAACGTGGTTTGATGGGTTTGGCGTCGTTTGCGGAATTTGGAAGTTTAGAAGTTCTTAGGCTTGAATCCGAGTATGATTTAGTGTTTTGGTATTGTTTTGGATGATCCGGAGGTTCGACTAAGTTTGTATGGGGTTATATGACTTGTTGGTATGTTTGATTGAGGTCCCGAGGGCCTCAGGGTGATTTCGGGTCGCTATAGGAGTGTTTGGAGTTAGGAAAATGCAGCTGAAACTGCTGTTATTGCTGCTATGAGTTACAAGATTCCTATCTATGAGTCTTTGGAAGCTTTATCTTGAGTCTTGAAAGATCTTCATTCAGAATTTTGATTTGAATCTTGATGCTTGTTAGCTGCAGGTGCTAGCTCATTCTTCTTCAGTTTTTCGGATTAAGGCAGGACATGGAGAGCTTGTGGCTTTAGTCATGTATTGAACAGTCCATATTTTTCTCCGCTTCTGCACTTGGATTCAACTTCTTGCTTTTCTTCTTTGGATCGAGACATCTTCTTTTGATCATCTCGAAACCTGTGCCTCGAGGTATAACCTGTTCAAACACCAAAACAAACGAACGAAATTTTTCTGCCCCAGTTTTCACTAGAAATATTTTGTGAGTTATTTGCAACAAAACTCTATACAACTTCATTATTGAAAGCAATAAAAGGGCTGGAGTGGTGTTCCCGGAGAAAACATAGACTAGGGATTGGATACCCTATGTCTAAAATAAAATCAACTAGGGATTAGAGACCCTATATTGGAAAGTCATCGACTAGGGAGCGGAGACCCTATATTAGCATCAGGTTATGATGGCATTAACTAGGGAGTGGGACCCTATCTCGGAAAGTCATCAGGTTATGCTGGCATCAACTAGGAGTGAGACCCTATGTTGGAAAGTCATCAGGTTATGCTGGCATCAACTAGGGAGTGGGACCCTATCTCGGAAAGTCATCAGGTTATGCTGACATCAACTAGGGAGTGGGGCCTTATGTTGGAAAAGTCATCAAGTTATGCTAGTATCAACTAGGGAGTGAGACCCTATGTTGGAAAAGTCATCAGGTTATGCTGACATTAACTAGGGAGTGAGATCCTATGTTGGAAAAGTCATCAGGTTATGCTGGCATCAACTAGGAGTGAGACCCTATGTTGGCATCAGGTTATGCTGGCATTAACTAGGGGGTGGAGAACCTATGTTGGCATCAACTAGGGAGTGGAGACCCTATGTTGACATCAAGTTATGCTAGCATCAGGTTATGCTGTTATCAACTAAGGAGTGGAGACCCTATGTTGGCATCAACTAGGGACTGGAGACCCTATTGTTGGCATCAAGTTATGCTGGCATCAACTAGGCAGTGGATACCCTATGTTGGAAAATCATCAACTAGGGAGTCGAGACCCTATATTGGCATCAGGTTATGCTGACATCAGGTTATGCTCGCATCAACTAGGGAGTGGAGACCCTATATTGGCATCAACAAAGGAGTGTAGACCCTATGTTGGCACCAGGTTATGCTGGCATTAACTAGGGAGTGGAGACCCTATGTTAGCATTAGGTTATGCCGGCAATAAACTAGGGAATGGAGACCCTATGTTGGCATCAGGTTATGCTGGCATCAACTAGGGAGTGGAGACCCTATATTGGCATCAACTAGGGAGTGGAGACCCTATGTTGGCATCAGGTTATGCTGGCATCAACTAGGGAGTGGAGACCCTATATTGGCATCAACTAGGGAGTGGAGACCCTATGTTGGCATCAGGTTATGCTGGCATCAACTAGGGAGTGGAGACCCTATATTGGCATCAACTAGGGAGTGGAGACTCTATGTTGGCATCAGGTTATGCTGGCATTAACTAAGGAGTGGAGATCCTATGTTGGCATCAGTTTATGCTAGCATCAGGTTATGCTGGCATCAATTAGGGAGTGGAGACCCTATATTGGCATCAACTAGGGAATGGAGACCCTATGTTGGCATCAGGTTATGCTGGCATCAACTAGGGAGTGAAGACCCTATGTTGGCATCATGTTATATTGGTATCAAGTTATGCTGACATCAACTAGGGAGTGGAGACACTATATTGGCATCAACTAGGGAGTGGAGACCCTATGTTGGCATCAGGTTATATTGGCATCAACTAGGGAGTGGATCCTATGTTTGAAAGGATGTAGCTAGGGATTTAGAGACCCTATACTTTCGTGGTTTTGAATCATTTTCAACATCATTTCTTCTTTTCTTCTTTTATTTTCAAAGAATAAGTGAATGCAGGAAAGAATTTGGAGGAGACTTCCCTTTTGAAGTTGTTTTTGCAAAGCTGTTTCTAGCCCATGTGCAATTTCGTTTTGGTTGCCCCTGCTTTTTGCAAGGTTGCTTTTGGGTTGCACCTGTTTCCTGCTTTCTTCAAACAAAGAACAATTTGTCAGTTTGAAATGGTGGTTGGTTTTGTGGCCTTGATCATCTTGGTCACTTAATTTTACCCCGTCCTTTTGACGAAGATCTCAACTACTTGTTTTCTCGCTGGGGATTGGTTTCATTTCTAACCCTGGGATCTTGAATTTTCCAAGATTTTACCAGGACAGTTAATCATGAGGGACTTAACCTTTTCGACTTTATTTTGACTTTGTAGGTCTTTCACTTCTGACTTGTGTTTCTTTTAGGTTGGCTCCTCAAACTTTACTGCAACGGCTAGTCGCGTGGGACTTAACCTTTTTCAACTTTATTTCGCCTTCGTAGGCCTTTCATTTCTGGCTTCTTTCTTCCAATCTTTAATTTCAGAGCATTTGGGGTACCTTGGCTTTTCAAATCTTTGCCGAGATGGTTAGCCACATGGGGCTCAACCTTTTCAGCTTCATTTGCCTTTATAGGCACTTCAATTTTATTTTCTCCTTCCAAGAGTTATGATTTCGAAGCATCGGTCACCATGGCCAGTCGATGTTGACTTGATGCCCCTGGCGAGGCTAGGTACCTTTTTGCATATTAGCTCGTATCAAATGAGAACCTTGTAAATCAGTCTTGCCATCCTTGCTTTATCTCAGTTTCGGAATAGAGTGAGACCGAAAGGGATTGAAAGAAAAAACAAACAATGGAATGGACAAATGAATTTAGACAAGAGGAATCCCTTTCGGGGAAAGGAAATAAACACTTATCTGAAGTAAATGCGGATTTCAATGAACATGACATGCCTCTTGGACTGGATGTCTGATCCGTGTAAACCGTCCGACTCTCTGAAATTCATCACAACTTTTGCCTCGAAACCTTGCCCGGGACTGTGTCAATGTCAGTGACTGATGATCTCTTTTTTTTTTCCGATCACTGGTTCCCTTTGCGGGTTTTCACCAGCTAACCTCTCTCATTTCTCTTCTCACCGTTGCCTTATAGTTCTCTTTGCGAGTTTTCGCTAATAAGACTCTCATTTTCAGTTTCTCTGCTTATCATCGCCTCAAGGTGCCCGTTTGGGTTTTCACCAATAAGATTATCTCATTTTATTCCTCTAGTTTGGTTGTATTAGATCAAAGTAACTGTATCCTCCAATTTTGGACATATTTACCAATTGATCAGAAGGACTTGAACAGGATTTCGGGTTAAAAAAAATTGGATTGAATTATAACTTTGGAACCTTTCAGGAAAAACCATCGCCGAACCATTTATAACATCTGCCTCAGTTTCACTTTTGGGGGAATTTGGATTTTTATTTGGTGTGATTGAACCCCAGAGTGAGGCTGCCGACGTATCCTTTCAGAATCAAGTTGAACGTAGTTCAGGGACTTTTGTTTTTGTTTTTGTTTTTGGTTTTTGTTTGTTTGCTTTGTTTTTCTCTGTTTTTCCTCTATTTTGTTTTGTTTTCTCTTTCTTTTCCTTTTCCTTTTTTTCCTCAATTTTCAATTCTTTTCCTTTTTTTTTCCTAACACTTTCGGGTTCCAAATAGGGTAATCAAAGAAGAGTAACCGACTCAAAGGGTTTGGAAAAGGGTTAATGGTGTTTGGGTGGCGAGAATGAAATCCCTCATCATCCCAACCGGAGAAAATTTGAAAATATATGGAGGATTAAACATAGTACCTTTTGACTGCACCTGTGTTGACAGTTGTTTCAGGGATATTTCCTTAACCTAACTTCATTTGCATTATGATTATTGATTCATTATTTCGAAGTCTGACAATGTTTTAGAATCTGGGCATGAAGTCCGCAAGCATGTTAAGTCATTAAAATTTGTATTTACAGAAACTGAAAAAATAATAGGAGAACTGACAAGATTTACGAAAAGAGACATTCCTGGAAAAATGAAATATTAATTCCCTTTGATTTTTGATTTTTTTTTAAAAATATAGAAGGGTTTACATAGGAAAGTAAGACAATAAAGTAAAACATCCGGATCATACCCTGAGATAATCCGGACGCAGAAAGGATAGCAAGACTTGCTACCGAGACTCCCATCTGATGGGGGAACTTTCAGGCTTGGCGACTGTTTTTTTGGCTTTTCTTCTATCTCGGCAATGGCTTCAATGGCTTTCAGTGACGGATCAAATTCTTCATCTTCACAAGTCATTCAACTACTGGCCCAGTGTGAGCAGGCAGAGGATTGTTCATCATATTAGGGTCTTCTTCATCCCTAAGCACTATTGCCTGGACCTCGATGAAGTCTTCCACTGCTCTTTTAATAGTCCAACAATCTTCAGTATCATGCACCACTGCTCTAGAGTGGTATTCACATCTAGCATCAGCCCGGTGCGAGGGGGACTCAGAGTTTAGCCGGTTTAGGGCCACTGGCTGCAGCAGACCTATCCTGACCAACTTTTGGAACAAACTAGAGTATGAAACGCCAATAGGGGTGAACTGATTCCTTCTAGGGGGCTCTCTTGGGCGAGGATTATATTGGGGAACATTTGGTTGGGGATTATACAAAGCTTGGTAAGGATGGACATTTCTGGGAGGTGGAGCTCAGTTTTGTGTATAATGTTGTGTCCGCGTGCAAGATTGCACGTTCATCACTGCATAGGAAGGTAGTGTCACGGCATAAGCAGCATCTTGAAGGGGATAATAGTGTTGCGGGACCTTAGGAAGCATATATGATTGGTTGAATGCCCTGCGGACCCCCTTCGAGCTCGAAACCATCATGGCTCCCTCTTCTCTCCCTTTTCTGTTTATCAAACCCCCCAACCATTCTGAACGGCATATGATGCAGTCTTAAAAGTAGTTTGACTCAAGATTCGTCCCGTTTTCAAACAATTTTCGACCATCCCCCCAATTTTGATAGCTTCAACGAACGGTCTACCCATAACAGACATCATGTTCTGGAAGTAGTCTGCCTCTTGGGTGTAGGAAGACCGTAACCATCTCTGCTTCGTCCATTGGAGGCTTTACCCTGGCAGCTTGCTCACGCTGTTTGACAGCATATTCATGAAAGCTTTCCACGGTTTTTTTTTTCAAATTGGACAAAGAGTTCCTGTCGGGAGCGATGTCCACATTATACTGGATCTGGCAGACAAAGTCTCGGGCCAAATCGTCCCACATATGCCAATGGGTAATTTCTTGGTCCATATACCACTCAGAAGCGATTCTGGTGAGGTTTTCTCTGAAATAGGCCATTAGCAACTCATCTTTTCCACCCGCACCCCTCAACTGGTTATAATATCGTTTCAAGTGAGCGATCGGGTCTCCGTGCTCGTCATATCTTTCAAACTTTAGCGTTTTAAAGCCAACGGGTAAATGCACGTGAGGGAACATGCACAGATCAGCATATGAAATGCTCTTTTGGCCACTCAGGCTCTGCATATTCTTGAGGCTTTGCTAGATGCTTTTCATCTTTTGTACTATCTCTTCTTGTCCAGGATTCCTCACGGCTCTCTCATGTTCTATGAGAGATTCAAATTGTGGGTGCTGAGGATAGGAATTTGAGGTAATCTAAGCGGTGTCCAACTGAAATTGGGGTGCTTGGAAGGTGAAAGTTGATGGTTCAAAGCTTCGTCGAGGCAGTGTTGGTTGTGCCATAGTAGAGGCTGGTGGTGCTGTGAACACTGTAGATGATATTCCTGAAGATAGTGCCTGGGGGAGAATCTCAGAAGGCATACCAGTGAAGTTCGCTGACAGAGTGGGGTACCCAAACATAATGAATGGGTTGGTTACTGGGATAGAGACATTGGTAGTTCCTCCCATCCTGGGGATTAATTCCGGGAATCCGGTGATAGTACTGGGTGGTTCCCTGCCATTGGACCATGCGTCCCACATTTGTAGCATACGGTATCGTAGCCTTCTATTTTCCTCAGCAGCTGCTGACTGTGGCTGCGGGATAGCCGATGGGCTATCTTCGGGCTTAATTACGGGTAGATGGCTCTCTGAGGCCATGGCTTTACTTCCTTTAGATCTCGTGAAGTAAGGGTGTGAAGCCAGATTACCACCACAAAAACCAACCACCTAAAAATAAAATCTGTTCTTTGAGCATACACAACAAACTGGTTAGTTTGAGACATTTAACACATAGGGAATCGCATATTGGGGATACAATGCACCTAAACAGTTGAACGTTTTCTAAATGTTTTGCAACGGTTGCGTGGTCATCCCGGCCTTTAAATGTAAATGGAAATAACTCTATACATCAATGTTGTTTGGTAACAACTACAACTAGAGGTGTTCATGGTTTGGTTTAGGTCGGTTTTTTCCTTAAAAAAATTACAAACCAAGTAAGTTGGTTCTTCAAATATTGAAACCAAACCAAACCAATTAAGTCCATTTTTTATCGATTCGGTTTTTGTCGGTTTTGGTCGATTTTTTCGGGGTTTTTGATTATTTATCGGTTTTTTTCTTATATGAGACATACACTACCAAATACATACTCCGGAGACTACATTTTTAACGTAACACTATCAAACCAATTGCTCATTGAGAAATCTATCATTTACCAAGATATATTGATGATAATTGAATCAACTAGTGTTGAATAATTAAGTACTTAATTAAAAATCGATTTATTTTTCACATGAAATAAATTCTTGTACTTAGCAAGATGGACAGAAAATCTGATCGATTTTTTTTTTCATTTTAGAATCTATCTGATAATGAAAATACGGGAAGAGTATCAAATGGAGCTGGCCGGCCGTCACTCTTTTTAATATTATACAAAAAGATTTAATTAATTAAAAAGTTAATGCCATGTTAACATCAGCATAAGTTTCTCACTTACTCTCAAAATTAAAGATTGCAAACGGTCTCTGACTAATTGACCGTTTGAACATCATATCCAGTTTATTCCCTTTTGTAAACACTTCTGATGCCCAATCAGCTATCCAAGTCAGCATCCACGTCATGGATCCTCAAGGAACTGGAAACGTGAGGCGCAACACGAGAATTTACAAAATGCCTAAAGCTCTAACTGATTTTGTTTGGCAGCCTGGGCAGAGAACGCGTGAGGAGGAGCAAATTCTAGAAGAGCAATAGCTATAAATAAGAAAGTAGTAGTTGAAATATGGTAGACTAAAATCATGAGTGATCTCTGATTTCCTCTCATCCCCTTTCTCATTCAGGGGTGTCTCCTCTCTATGGACTTCTATGTCCTACCTATGCATGGGTCCGATTTGGTTCTTGGTGTATCGTGGTTAGCTACATTAGGCCGAGTGGTGAAGGATTATGGCCAATGTATGTTGGAATTTTTTATAGATGGCCAACAATTTAGTTGGCAAGGTGAACCCCCTCTGAATATGCAGCACATGCAACTCCAAAGTTTGCAGCGCCTATGTGCTACTGATGCTGTTGCCACTTATTATCACTTGGAGATGCTTGGTGATTCTCCACCAATCCCTGTCGACTCGCCGCCAACTTTGTCCGAGTTATTGGACTCTTATATAGATGTTTTTACCAAACCACATGGCCTTCCTCCAGCTCGATCACAGGACCATGCGATACATTTAGCACCTACATCGGGCCCTGTCAATGTAAAGCTTTACAAATACCCTTATTTTCAGAAGCAAGTAATAGAGAAATTGGTCAATGAGATGCTTGATGAAGGCATTATACGACCTAGAACCATCCTTTTTTCATCCCCGGTCCTTCTTGTCCGCAAGAAAGATGGCTCGTGGCATTTTTGCATGGACTATCGAGCACTCAATGCTATAACGATAAGAGATCGTTTCCCTATTACAACGATTGATGAGTTATTTGATGAACTACATGGGGCAAATTACTTCTCGAAGCTCGATTTATTATCCGGCTATCATCAGATCAGAGTTAGGCCTGAAGACATTGAGAAGACTGCTTTTCGCACTCATGAGGGACACTACGAGTTCTTGGTGATGCCCTTTGGGCTATCCAATGCTCCCTCAACATTCCAGGCCACTATGGACTTGGTCTTTCGCCCTTACTTGCGTCGCTTTGTGCTTGTTTTCTTTGATGACATCTTAGTTTATAGCCCAACCTAGGACCTTCACATGGAGCATCTGACTAATGTGTTAAATTTGTTACGACAACATCAGTTGGTGGCCAAAATGTCCAAATGTACATTTGGCCAGGAACGAGTGGATTATTTGGGCCATGTTCTGTCGCAGCAAGGCCTATCGGTGGACCCTGCTAAAATTCTACCATACAACAATGGCCAGCACCACGGAACGTGAGGTAAGTACGCAGTTTTCTTGGGCTCACTGGATATTATCGGCGGTTCATTCGTCACTACGCCATGATTGCCGGTCCTTTGACTGATCTTCTCCGACATGACTCATATTCTTGGACAACTCAAGCTCAAAAGGACTTCGAGAATTTGAAGCAATGTCTAAGCTCCACACCAGTGTTGGCACTTCCTGATTTCGCTCAACCCTTCCCAGTTGAAACAGATGCTTCTGGAACAGGCATCAGAGCGATATTGTCGCAGAAGGGTCATCCAGTTGCCTACTACAGCCAAAAGCTATGCCCTAGGATGTAGCGCGCGTCTACTTATGTTCGTGAAATGTTTGCTATCACCCAAGAATTTGGGAAGTGGCGTCAATATTTACTCGGACGTCGTTTTACTATCATCACTGATCAGCAAGCGTTAAAGAATATCACTAACCAGGTTATACAAACTCCGGAGCAGCAGAAATGGTTTGGGAAATTAGTGGTTTCGATTTTGATATCGTGTACAAGCCAGGAAAACATAATCTCGCAGCTGATGCTCTATCTCGGTTACATGCTACCTCATTCATGGGCTTATCCAGTCAGTCATTCCGTTTGTTTGAGCAATTGAAGGAGTTGAACAAGATCCATCCTGAATTACTTGCTATCCACCAAGGGTTGTAAAATGATCCTAATACATTTCCTGACTATCAGCTCCGAGATGAGATGTTTTTTTAAGGGTCGCATTGTCCTCCCTTAAGATTCTCCATTGCGACTCCATTTGCTTCAGGAGTTCCATTCCTCACCCTTGGGGGGACACTCCGGCATTGCGCGCACCTTCCACCTGTTTTCCTTGAACTTCTTCTGGAAAAATATGCGGCATGATGTCAAGACCTTCATATCTTCTTGCCCCACCTGCCAACAGATGAAGGATGTTCACCATCATCCCGCCGGGCTGCTTCAACCATTATCTATTCCAGAGCAGGTATTCGAAGAGATCACAATGGATTTTATCACTTGTCTTCCTCCATCACGAGGAAAGACCACTATCATGACTGTGGTTGATAGACTCTCCAAGTACGCCCAGTTCACTCTCTTATCAGCCACTTTTTCTGCCATCACTGTAGCAGAAGCATTTGTTGCTAATATTCTGAAGTTACATGGCCCTCCTATATCCATCGTCACAGATCGTGATCCTCATTTCTTGCACTCTTTTTGGAAAGAGCTCCATCGTCATCAAGGTACTACTTTGGCTATGAGCACAACCAATCATCCGCAAATGGATGGGCAGTCCGAGGCCCTCAATAAATGTGTCGAACAATACCTTCGGTGTTATGTGGCTGATTCTCCAAAAGATTGGGTAGGCATGCTGCCTTGGGCAGAATACTGGTATAACACTTCATTCCAGACTTCAGCGGGGATGTCACCTTTTCAAGCGCTATATGGTCATGAACCTCCAAATCTCGCTCGCTATACTCAACATAGCAGTTCTCATGAGCTTGTTGAGGCATACTTCCTTCGCAGAGATGAGGTTTTAGAGAAGCTTAAGGGGAATTTGTTACAGGCCCAACGTCGTATGAAAAAGTTTGCTAACCGTAAGAGGACTGAGGTCACATTGCAAGTTGGGGAATGGGCTTATGTTAAGCTTCAACCATACCGTCAGCATTCACTCAGACGCTGCACAAGCTGGAACGCAAATACTTTGGGCCCTTTAAGGTTTTGAAACAGATTGGACCTGTTGCGTACAAGTTGGAATTGCCAATAGCTGCATAGATTCATCTTGTGTTTCATATTTCAGTGCTTAGAGATTTGTGGGATCCCCAGATCAAGAGGTCACGCCACTGCATTTACGCGATACTACCCCATCACAGGATAATACGAACCTTGAGGACAAGGTTCTTTTCGGGGACGGAGGTAATGTTATAAACACTTCTGTTGCCCAATCATCTATCCAAGTCAGAATCCACGCCATGGATCCTCAAGGAACTGGAAGCGTGAGGCGCATCACGAGAATTTGAAAAACGCCAAAAGCTCTAATTTATTTTGTTTGGCATCCTGGGCAGAGAACGCGTGAGCAGGAGCAAATTCTAGGAGAGCAATAACTATAAATAAGAAAGTAGTAGTTGAAATATGGTACACTAAAATCATGAGTGATCTCTGATTTCCTCTCATCCCCTTTCTGTATCTGTTCCTCTCATCTCCCTTCTAGTCTATAGCTTTAGATACTAATTGTCTCAGTAATTCCTATTGCAATGCCATTATCGAGTATTGAGTTTGCTACCTAAATCAGTAATTGAGTTGGTTGTTGTCATATTGAGGAGTTGGGTTTACTAGTTGTCACATTCCCACATGTGAAGTCGTCTAGGGAGGGTAGTGTGTACGCAAGCCTTACTCCTACCTAGTAAAGGTAGAAGGGTTGTTTCCTTGTTTCGTACATTAGAATACTATTTTTATCAAGTTACAATTACATACTAACATAGAAATTTGCTTATAATTAACTTATGAATTTTAAGTTATACACACTAACCTATAATAAAATTTGTTATAACATGTTACTTATTATTTACTCTATGTTACACACTACCATCAGGAATATACTACATGATTTTGTAAATTAAATGGTTATATTGTCCCTATATATGAGTTAAATCTACTGCTTCAATTATTATTTGAGGTGTGAGTGACTGTCTTTATTGAAATTTATGTTTGTTCTCTTCTTTTCTCTCTCTTCTTACAACAAATATTTTTCTAGTTTTACCATCTAGTAAAAGGGATAAGTAAAAAAAAATTACTTTGTCACAATAGAAGTCAACTTGAGGGAAACCCTCACCAGTCACCACCAAAGGAATTTCCTGTTCTCACAAGGCAAATTGAGAAAGCAGTTTGGAGAAGAGTGTGTACCATATATTCCAACGATCATAGTAAACATCATGTATCTGAATATTCTCATAAAAGTTAATTAGTATAGAAATTTAAATTTGATTTATTATTAAATATAAAGTATGTCATTTTCTTGGGACTGACTTTAAAAAAACAAAGTATCACATAAAATGGGACGAAGGGAGTATTTCTTTAGAAAATTTAAATTATAGTAAAGTGATAATTATACCTGTAAGCAAAAACGTCCTTAAACGTGATTTTGACATCCCCAATATTGATAGAAATAGTATCAGTGTTGATGGTAATCAAGATGAGTGAAATCGACATGCAAATAAGCGTAAGAACCATTACAATAAGGCCAACGAACGGCGGGATGGTGGTAGTTGGTGATGATATCATTTCTAATTCTGATGAATAATAATCTACAAAAAGATTATAAGAAGAAATTGTTGGTCTTTAAGCTTAGTGTAGCTTAATTTAGCTTAATTTTAAGCTTGGTATAACTTAAAGAGAGTGAATGGAAAATGGTGGGAAAAGAAATGGAGGGAAGTGAAATTTTAAATTAGTGCACTTTGTCCCTCATTGGAAGAAGGAAAGAAAATCTATGTGTATATATAGAGAAGCTCCTCTTCTAGCTCTTAAAGAGTTGAGAAGAAGGCAAGCCTCGCGCCGTCGTCATCGTCGCTCTTCAAATTATTTTATTAATTAATTTAATTAATTTCGAATCCGAAATGACCCACGACCCGGTCCGTTCCGACCTGTTTTCTTTCCCGGATTATTTTAAATCCATTTTTCAATTTTCCGTAATATTCATACTTGTTCAAAACAGCCATGACTGTTTTGAAAGGATTCACACCTGTTCCAATAGCTATGGCTATTCTGAAAGGTTGCAAAACCTTTTCAAAAACAGTACTAAATTGGCTATAAATATACCTTGAATCCCAGAAGTTTTACTTACTAAAATTTTCTGATCTTCTTTTTCTTCTTTTGCACAAAAAATTCCAGTGTGTTTTATAGCCTTCTAGTGGTTTGCTGTTCACCGGCGTTTTTGGTACCAACGCTCCGGTGAGTTAAATCGTTCTATCTTGGGAGGATGTAACGACCGGCCGGTCGTTCCGTGAGATTTACCCTGTTTCCTCCATTTCTGCATTTGTTATAAATTGCTAGCCTATTTTTGTTGTGTTAGGTCAGTTGGTTTGGGTCCGGAGTGGTTATGGTGAGAATTGAGGCATTTAGTCTCTTAAAGTAACCTAATAGTTGAGAAAGTCAACTGAGAGTTGATTTATTGGTAAACAACCTCGAAATGCAGATTTTATTTCTCTGATAGCTTCGTTAGGTGATTTGGGACTTAGGAGTGTGTTCAGAATATTTTTGTGATGCCCGGTGTAGAATTAGGCTTGAATTGGCGAAAGTTAGTTTTTTGGCGATTTCCGGTCGGTAGTAGAAAATAGGCTATCGGGGTCAGAATGGAATTCCAAAAGTTGGAGCAGGTTCGTAATGTCATTTTGGATGTGTCTGCAATACTTCAGGTCAATCAGAGGTGTTTTGGTTGGTTTCGGCGTAGTTGGCGAAATTTGGAAGTTTCAAAGTTCATAGACTTGAATTTGATGTAATTTTGGTGTTTTCATGTTGTTTTTGGTGTTTCGAAGGCTCGACTAAGTTGGAATAATGCTATGGGGTGTGTTGGTATGTTTGGTTGGGGCCCCGAGGGGCTCGGGATTGATTTCAGATGGTTGGCGGGGTTTTTGGACTTGGAAATTTGCAGCAATAGTTACTGGTGTGAAAGTTCTGGTGTCGACCGCACCTGCGGTCGGGCAGCCGCGGGTGCGATGGGCAGAGCGCAGGTGCGAAAAGGCTAGGCAGGGAATTTTTCCGCAGGTGCGATGTTTTGGACACTGGTGTGGAGGAGTGGCCGCATGTGCGGAATTGGTCTGTTAAGTGGGATTCCGCAGGTGCGCACTTGGAACCGCAAGTGCGACTAAATGTCTGCAGGTGCGGAAATGACTGGCAGACACAGTATATAAAGTCTCTCCGCGAAAATTCTCTTATTTTTCACCATTTTGCATGCGGGAGGAGTTCTTTGAAGGCGATTTGGAGAAGGGAACTCGAGATTCTTCAGTAAAGGTAAGTTCTTTGGTTACAAACATCCTTCCTATGCAATTTTGTTCGGATTAGGCTTGAATATTTAAGGATTTGAGTAGGAAAAGGTTGGAAAGAAGGGGGTGGAGAATTGGAAATTCTTTTGAGGTTTTGGGTAGGCAATTGTGATCCGATTGTGATGATTTTGGTATGAGTAGAATTGTGGGAGGACGAGGTTTCTAGTGGTGTAAAAATTATCAAATTCCGAGCCGTGGGCCCAGGGCTCGGGTTTGGCCGAATTTTGAGATTCTTGTATAATTTGATAATTTTCGATTGGGTTGAGTTCCTTCGATATATATAGATGATAAACTGGTTTTGGCTAGATTCGGAGTAATCGGATCCAATTTGAGGGCCAAGAGCATTGCGGACTAGTGTTGTGGCTCGGTAGAGGTAAGTAATGGTTATAAATCCTGTCCTGAGGGTATGAAACCCCGAACTTTACATCCCTTCACGGATTTGGAGTGACACACACACTGGATGACGAGTGTGGGGCGTGCACGAACTGGAAATTTGGAAATAAGTTCCTTTTCAGGCAAGTATTGAGTTGCGAAACTGCTTTTTAAGCATATGTTTTACAGTATTACTACGATTTGATATATTTGGGCTGTAAGCCATATTTGGGGCCTAGTGCCGATCTGTTTTAACCCTTCGGGGGCTATTTTACTGATATTCTAACTACTTTGAAACTGTGACTTTTCACTCAGTCTTTCTTGTGAAATTGTTGACACTCCTATTTGATGATATTAATATTTCTTGAAATGAAATACTATCTTGGGTCGAGAACCCGTTTATTTATGGCCCGAGTGGAATAATGTGAGTGTCTGACTATGTGAGGACGAGGGCCAATATTGTGAGGATGTTATGATATGAGAGAGGTCGAGTGCCTGGGAGTGATTGATGCCATAATTTGGCCTGTTTATAGCACTTGGGCTGTAGGAGCCCCTCCAGAGTCTGTACATACCCCTAGTGAGCGCAGGTACCTACAGAGTGCCGAGTGCTGAGTGCCGAGTGCCGAGTGACGAGTTCTTGGGAGGCTTGAGTGAGTTTGAGGTGCTGAGGGACTGATTACGAGTGATGGTGAGGTATGCCCGAGGGGCTGATCATGAGTGACTGTGAGGCATGCCCGATGGGCTGATTATGATATATGTTTTGCCCGAGGGGCTACTAATGATTTTACTACTTTCACTCTGAGTTATGAAATATGTTTTGCCCTAGGGGCTACTGATGATTTACTACTCTCACTCTGTGCTTATGAAATATGTTTTCCCGAGAGTCCTCTATATGATTCATTTTATTTTTATACTAAACCTTTCAGTTGAAGTTGTTGAAAAATATACATTCTTTAAAGGATTTTTCTGAAGATGATTTTAAGACATGATGATTTCACATATCTATGTTATATTGTTGGAAAGAAATGTTGTGCCTCTTGTGATTTGATGACATTGATTTTATGTGTTTCTTGCTGCTCAGACTTGATTTATTTTCATTACTACTGAATTGGCGTACTCACATTACTCCCTGCACCTCCGTGTGCAGATTCAGGTGCAGATATCGAGCATTAGTCATCTTTTTCGCGCGGAGCCGTATTTACGGGATATAGAGTTAGTTGTTCAGCGTCCGCAACATCTCTATTTTTCCCTTCTTGTTGTATCTAGCTTTCATTCGGAGGTTTTGTATTATGATAGTATATTTTGACTTATTCTTCTATATGCTCATGACATGTTGGCTCCGGGTTTTGGGGTCGGCAGTATAGTATAATATTGGCCTATTATATTCAGTAATTTCTGTATATTTTTGTGAAATGCTTGAAACTTAATTGGGATTTTCTAAAAGAAATTGTGAACATGCGGTAGTCGGCTAGCCTAGTTCCACGATAGGTGTTATCACGGCCGGTTTAGGATTTGGGGTCGTGACAGTTTGGTATGAGAGCCCTAGGTTACATATGACTCAACGGTCATGAGTAGGTTTAGTAGAGTCTTGCGGTTCGGTACAGAGACGTCTGTATTTATCTTCGAGAGGCTGCCGAAGTTTTAGGAAACATTTCTATATTTCTTGAACTCTTTCATGCTGATCTATTGATTCTTGAAAGCTGAACTTACGTTGTTTCATTCTCTCACAGATGGCGAGGGCACGCCATACCGATCTGAGTGACCAGTCACCGGCTAGACCAGCAAGAGGTCGAGGTCGCGGTCAAGGCTGTGGTAGAGGTAAGGGCCAGCCCGCGCAACATTCGGAGCAGTACCACAGGATCCCCCTATCGATCATGATCAGGTTCCCGCCGATGGTGTCCCAGCGGGATAGGCTCAGGAACCAGCAGTGCCTATGGTTATTCCGGGTCTTCAGGAGGCCCTGCCTCAGCTATTGACAGTATGCACCAGTTTGGCTAGGCAGTCGCCATGTCTTCTACTGCCAATATAGCTCAGGCCGGGGGAGGCAATCAGACTCCAGCTGCCCGGGCACCTGAGTAGGCTACACAGGGTATTCGGGCACCGGGGGCAGCCAGCGAAGCCAGTTGCTCCGGTCCAGGATTATACGGTCCCTGCTATGCCTGAGGACGAGCAATGCAGGTTGGAGAGATTTAGTAGACTTCAGCCTCCGACTTTCAGCGGTATAGAGGGAGAGGATGCCCAGGGATTTCTAGATAAGTGCCAGAGGATACTGTGTACCACAGGTATTTTGGAGAATAGTGGGGTCTCATTTGCTACATTTCAGTTTGCGAGTGCTGCCTTTACATGGTGGGAATCGTTCGATAGGCGTAGACCGGTTAGTTCAGCACCTCTTACCTGGTGGTAGTTCTCCACGATCTTTTTGGAGAAGTATGTTCCTCAGTCCCACAGAGAGGAGCAACGGAGGCAGTTTAAGCAGTTGTGCCAGGGAGAGTTATCAGTTACTCAGTACGATATGAGGTTCTCCAAGTTGGCTAGGTATGCTTCTGAGATTGTCCCTACTGATAGGGAGAGGGTGAGGAAGTTTGTGTATGGTCTTTCTTATCAGCTTCGGTTGCTTATGACTCGGGAGAGAGTATCGGATGCTTCATTCGAGCAGGTTGTTGACATAGCTCGAGATATCGAGTCCGTTCGTCGCCAAGAGCGGGATGAGAGGGATTCTAAGAGGCCTTGTGGTTCGGGAAGTTCCAGTGATGCTCCCTTCAGGGGACAATTTCAGTAGGGTAGGGGCCGTTCATTCAGGCCTCCTCAGTCAAGCCGTCCAGCATATAGTGGTTCCTCCTCGGGGCAGGGTCCCCGTGGTTCTCAGTCAGGCCGCACTTCATTTGGTGCCCTCCCTGATCAGAGTGCAGCTCGAGCACCCGCAGTTCAGGGTTCTTCTATGCATGAGTCTTCCAGTGGACGTACAGGTGCTAGGGGTTTCTATCAGTCCCTGCCTCCAGCTCCAGGGAGTTGCTTTGAGTATGGAGAGTTCGGGCACGTGTGGAGACAGTGTTCCCGCCATTCTGGTGGATCTTCTCAGCAGAGGAGCCAGCCTCGACTTCGGCTCCAGTCACTTCACCACCCGCCCAGGCAGCTAGGGGTGGTGGTCAGTCGGCCAGAGGTCGCCCTAGAAGGGGAGGTCGAGCAGGGGAAGGTTAGGCTCGCATGTATGCATTTCCAGCCAAGCCGAATGCTATGGCCTCAGATGCCGTGATCGAAGATATTGTTTTAGTTTGTTGTCGTGATGCCTTGGCTTTGTTTGACCCTGGTTCTACATATTCCTATGTTTCTTCATATTTTGCCAGTTTTCTGGATATGCCCCGTGAGTCTCTAGTCACCTCTGTTCATGTGTCGACTCCGGTGGGCGATATTGTTGTTGTGTACCGTGTGTATCGATCGTGCATGATATCTATCGAGGGTCTGGAGACCCGAGTGGACCTACTGTTATTCAGCATGGTCGATTTTGACATGATATTGGGCATGGATGGGTTATCTCCGTGCCATGCTATTCTTGATTGTCACGATAAGACCGTGACCTTAGCAATGCCGGGGCGTCCGAGGGTTGAGTGGAGAGGTTCTTCCGAGTATATGCCTAGCAGGGTGATTTCCTACCTGAAGGCTTAGCGCATGGTTGAGAAAGGGTTTTTATCGTATTTGGCCTTCGTGAGGGATGTCAATAGTAAGACTCCCGCTATTGATTCAGTTCCGGTGGTTCGTGACTTTCCGAATGTGTTTCTTGCAGACCTGCCAGGCATGCCACCTGACAGGGATATTGATTTTGGTATTGACTTGGTGTCAGGCACTCAACCTATTTCTATTCCGCCTTTTCGTATGGCACCAGCAGAACTAAAGGAATTGAAGGAGCAGCTTCAGGAACTCCTGGATAACGGGTTCATTCGGCCTAGTGTGTCACCTTGGGGTGCACCGGTGTTGTTCGTGAAGAAGAAGGATGGGTCCATGCGTATGTGTATTGACTATCGGCAGTTGAACTGGGTTACGGTGAAGAACCGGTATCCCTTGCCCCGCATTGATGATTTTTTTGACTAGCTTCAGAGAGCCAGAGTGTTTTCCAAGATTGATTTGAGATCTGGGTATCATCAGTTGAGGATTCGGGATTCTGACATTCCGAAGACTGCTTTTAGGATCAGGTATGGTCATTATGAGTTCTTGATTATGTCATTTGGGCTGACCAATGACCCAGATGCGTTCATGCAATTGATGAACAATGTGTTTCATCCTTATCTTCATTCCTTTGTCATTGTGTTCATTGATGACATCCCGGTTTTTTCTCGTAGCCAGGAAGGGCATGCTCAACATTTGAGAATTGTGTTACAGAGGTTGAGGGAGGAGAAACTTTATGTGAAATTCTCCAAGTGTGAGTTTTGGCTTGGTTCGGTAGCTTTCTTGGGGAACGTGGTGTCTAGTGAGGGGATTCAGGTTGATCCAAAGAAGATAGAGGTTGTGCAGAGTTGTCCCAGACCGTCCTCAACTACAGAGATTAGGAGTTTCCTTGGTTTGGCAGGATATTACCGTCGCTTTGTGGAGGGATTCTCTTCGATTTCTTCGCCTTTGACCAGATTGAACCAGAAGGGTGCTCCATTCAGATGGTCTGATGAGTGTGAGGAGAGCTTTCAGAAGCTCAAGTCAGTATTGATTACAGCTCCAGTGCTAGTATTGCCTATTGGTTCGGGTTCTTACACAGTTTATTGTGATGCTTCTAGAGTTGGCTTGGGAGCCGTATTGATGCAGGGCGTTAGGGTGATTACCTACGCGTCTAGACACTTGAAGGTGCACGAGAAGAATTATCCAGTTAACGATCTGAGTTAGCTGCCATTGTTTATGCCTTGAAGATTTGGCGGCACTATTTGTATGGAGTGCAGTGTGAGATCTTCACTGATCATCGTAGTTTGCAGTATCTGCTGAGGCAGAAGGACTTGAATTTGCGTCAGAGGATATGGTTAGAGCTCCTCAAGGATTATGACCTCACTATCTTATATCATCCGGGGAAGGCCAATGTATTGGCCGATGCCTTGAGTCGCAGAGCAGAGAGTTTGGGGAGTCTAGCCTACCTTCCAGTAGTAAAGCGTCCATTAGCCCTTGATGTTCAAGCCTTGGCAGGTCGGATGGTGAGATTGGATCTATCAGAGCCCCCGCGGGTGTTGTCTTGTGTAGCCTCCAAGTCTTCTTTTTACGATCAGATTAGAGCACGCTAGTATGATGATCCACATTTGCTTGTTCTACAGGACAGGGTCCGTCGCGGTGATGCCAGGGATGTGGTTATTGGTGATGATGGGGTCATGAGGATGCAAGGCTGGATTTGCGTGCCCAATGTAGATGGGCTTCGAGATTTAATTCTAGCAGAGGCTCATAGTTCGCGGTATTCCATCCATCCGGGTGCCGCGAAGATGTATAGGATTTCAGGCAGCATTATTGGTGGAAGAGGATGAAGAAGGATATTGTGGAGTTTGTGGCTCGGTGTCTCAACTGTCAGCAGGTCAAGTATGAGCACCAGAGACCTGGTGGATTGCTTCAGAGGTTTGATATTCCGGAGTGGAAGTGGGAGCGGATCACCATGGACTTCGTAGTTGGACTCCCACGGACTTCGAGGAGGTTTGATGCTATATGGGTTATTGTGGATCGGCTGACCAAGTCAGCGCACTTCATTCCTGTTGGTACTACTTATTCTTCAGAGAGGTTAGCTGATATTTATATCCAGGAGATTGTCCGATTGCATGGGGTTCCAATTTCTATCATTTCCGACAGAGGCACTCAGTTCACATCCCAGTTTTGGAGAGCCTTGCAGCGAGAGTTGGGTACTCAGGTCGAGTTGAGCACACCGTTTCATCCTCAGATCGACGGGCAGTCGGAGCGTACCATTCAGATTTTGGAGGATATGTTGCGTGCTTGTGTGATTGACTTTGGTGGTTCATGGGACCAGTTTCTGCCACTAGCGGAGTTTGCATATAATAACAGCTATCAGTCGAGTATCCAGATGGCTCCGTATAAGGCTTTATATGGTAGGAGGTGCAGGTCTCCGGTTTGTTGCATTGAGCCGGGCGAGGCTAGGTTGTTGGGCACAGACTTAGTTCAGGATGTATGGAGTAAGGCGAAGTTGATTCAGGAGCGGCTTCGCGCGGCGCAGTCTAGGAAAAAGATTTATGCGGACCGGAAAGTCCGAGATGTGTCTTTCATGGTTGGGGATAAGGTGTTGCTGAAGGTGTCATCCATCAAGGGTGTTATGAGATTCGGGAAGAGAGGGAAGCTGAGTCCCAGGTTCGTTGGGCCATTTGAGGTGCTTCAGAGGGTTGGGGAGGTGGCTTATAGGCTTGCTATGCCTCCCAGTTTATCGAGTATTCATCTAGTATTCCATGTTTCGATGCTCCGGAAGTATCTTGGTGACCCTTCCCATGTTTTGGACTTTAGCACGGTTCAGCTCGATGGTGATATGTCATATGAGGTAGAGCCAGTGGCTATTTTGGGTTGTCAGGTTAGGAAGCTGAGGTCCAAGGATATAGTTTCAGTGAAGGTTCAGTGGAGAGGGCAGCCGGTGGAGGATGCCATCTGGGAGACCGAGCGGGAGATGCAGGACAGATATCCTCACTTATTTGAGACTCCAGGTATGTTTCTAGACCTGTTCGAGGACGAACGTTTGTTTAAGAGGGGGAGGATGTAACGACCCTGCTGGTCATTCTGCGAGATTTACCTCGTTTACCCCATTTATGCATTTGTTATATATTGCTAGCCTATTTTTGTTGTGTTCGGTCAGTTAGTTTGGGTCCGAAGTGGTTATGGTGAGAATTGAGGCATTTAGTCTCTTAAAGTAGCATAATAATTGAGAAAGTCAACTGAGGGTTGACTTATTGGTAAACGACCCCGGAATGCGTATTTTATGGCTTGGATAGCTTCGTTAAGTGATTTGGGAGTGTGTTCAGAATATTTTTGTGATGTCCGGTGTAGAATTAGGCTTGAATTGGCGAAAGTTAGTTTTTTGGTGATTTCTGGTCGGCAGTGGAAAATAGGCTATCGGGGTCAGAATGCAATTCCGGAAGTTGGAGCAAGTTCATAATGTCATTTTGGATGTGTCTGCGAAAATTCGGGTCAATCGGAGGTGTTTTGGTTGGTTTCGGCGTAGTTGACGAAATTTGGAAGTTTCAAAGTTCATAGGCTCGAATTTGATGTAATTTTGGTGTTTTCGTGTTGTTTTTTGTGTTTCGAAGGCTCGACTAAGTTGGAATAATGCTATGGGGTGTGTTGGTATGTTTGGTTGGGGATCCGAGGGGCTCGGGATTGATTTCAGATGGTTGGCGGGGGGTTTTTGGACTTGGAAATTTGTAGCAATAGTTGCTGGTGTGAAAGTTTTGGTGTCGACCGCTCCTGCGGCCGGGCAGCTACAGATGCGATGCCGCAGGTGCGATGGGCAGAGCGCAGGTGAGAAAAGGCTAGGCAGGGGATTTTTTCGCAGGTGCGAAGTTTTGGCCGCACCTGCGAAGCCGCTGGTGCGGAATTGGTCCATTAAGTGGGATTCCGCAGGTGCGCACCTGGGACCGCAGGCGCGGGTCCGCAGGTGCGGAAATGACTGGCATAAACAGTATATAAAGGCCCTCCGCGAAAATTCTCTTACTTTTCACCATTTTGCATGCGGGAGGAGTTCTTTGAAGGCGATTTGGAGAAGGAAACTCGAGATTCTTCAGTAAAGGTAGGTTCTTTTGTTACAAACTTCGTTCCTATGCTATTTTATTCGGATTAGGCTTGAAAATTTAAGGATTTGAGTAGGAAAAGGTTGGGAAGAAGGGGGTGGAGAATTGAAAATTCTTTTGAGGTTTTGGGTAGGCAATTGTGATCCGATTGTGATGATTTTGGTATGAATAGAATCGTGGGAGGACGAGGTTTCGATTGATGTAAAAATTATCGAATTCTGAGACGTGGGCCCAGGGTTCGGGTTTGGCCGAATTTCGAGATTCTTGTATAATTTGATAACTTTCGATTGGGTTGAGTTCCTTTGATATATATTGATGATGTTAAATTGGTTTTGGCTAGATTCGGAGCAATCGGGAGCTAATTTGAGGGGCAAGAGCATTGCAGACTAGTGTTGTGGCTCGATAGAGGTAAGTAATGGTTATAAATCCTGTCTTGAGGGTATGAAACCCCGAACTTTACATCCCATCACGGATTTGGAGTGACGCACACACTGGATGACGAGTGTGGGGAGTGCAGAAACTGAAAATTTGGAAATATGTTCCTTTTCAGGAAACTATTGAGTTGCGAAACTGCTTTTTAAGCATAAGTTTTACAGTATTACTACGACTTGATATATTTGGGTTGTAAGCCATGTTTGGGGCCTAGTGCCGATCTGTTTTAACCCCTTGGGGCTATTTTACTGATATTCTCACTACTTTGAAACTGTGATTTTTCACTCAGTCTTTCTTATGAATTTGTTGACACTCCTATTTGATGATATTACTATTTCTTGAAATGAAATACTATCTTGGGTCGAGAACCCCGTTTATTTATGGCCTGAGTGGCATAATGTGTGTGTCTGACTGAGTAATGCCGAAGGCCAATATTGTGAGGATGTTATGATATGAGAGACGCCGAGTGCCTGGGAGTGATTGATGCCATGATTTGGCCTGTTTATAGCGCTTGGGCTGTAGGAGCCCCTCCGGAGTCTGTACATACCCCCAGTGAGCGCAGGTACCTATAGAGTGCCGATTTCCGAGTGATGAGTGATTGGGAGGCATGAGTGACTGTGAGGTGCTGAGTCACTGTGAGGTGCTGAGAGACTGATTACGAGTGATAGTGAGGTATGCCCGAGGGGCTGATCATGAGTGACTGTGAGGCATGCCCGAGGGGCTGATTATGATATATGTTTTGCCCGAGGGGCTACTGATGATTTACTACTCTCACTCTGAGCTTATGAAATATGTTTGCCCGAGAGGCCTCTATATGATTCATTTTATTTTTATACTAAACCTTTCAGTTGAAGTTGTTGTAAAATATACATTTTTTAAAGGATTTTTCTGAAGATGATTTTAAGACATGATGATTTCACATATCTATGTTATACTGTTGGAAAGAAAAGTTCTGCCTCTTGTGATTTGATGACATTGATTTTATGTGTTTCTTGCAACTCAGACTTGATTTATTTTCATTACTACTGAGTTGGCGTACTCACATTGTTCCCTGCACCTCCATGTGCAGATTCAGGTGCAAATATCGAGCATTAGCCATCTTTTCTGCGCGGAGCCGGATTTGTGGGATATAGAGGTAGATGTTGTATCTTGTTGTATCTAGCTTTCATTCGGAGGTTTTGTATTATGATAGTATATTTTGACTTATTCTTCTAGATGCTCATGACATGTTGGCTCCGGGTTTAGGGGTCGGCAGTATTGTATAATATTGGCCTATTATATTCAGTTATTTCTGTATATTTTTGTGAAATGCTTGAAACTTAATTGGTATTTTCTAAAAGAAATTGTGAACATACGGTATTCGGCTAGCCTAGTTCCACGATAGGCTCCATCACGGCCGGTTTAGGATTTGGGGTCGTGACAGAGGATATATTCCAACACCCCAGGTACTTGAGGGGAATAATTTCCTTAAGGACACACTATGTATTCAGTGGGCTCGATTTATTCTTATATTATTTTTCATAGAAAAAGCTAAGGACGCTTGGACTAGCGCGCCCGCGCTCAGCACGCGCTAGTGGTCGCGCTAGTCAGGTTTCTCACTGTCCCTGGTATATTCCACTAGCGCGGCCGCGCTAATCCCGCGCTAGTGAAGGTTTCTTACTGTTTCTGCATTTTTTCAGAAGTTATTATTGTTTTATTTTACAGCTATACAGATTGATAACAATCTTAAGGAAATTATATTTTTATTTTCTGTATTATGTTTGTGGAGATTAAAACCTGTGTGTTTTATACTCCTTCTGAATTTTATTATTCTGATTTGAAGATATAACAACTTCATCAGAGTTTTGAAATTCAGAAAATAATTTGAAGAACATAAAAATTTCATCGTTTTCTGTGAAACAATATATATAGAAACTTCGGTTTTTATTTATTATACATACTGTTTATTGTTGATTACAGTATTGTTTACTGTTATGGTTTTGCCATTAATTGAACTCTTCTGTTGTTGACAATGAGAAATGGCAACTGATAACGGAAATTCTTCTGCTACTATTGCGGCAACGACGATAGCCTCGTCGAGCCGGACGGCTGTTCCACCGGCAGAAAAACCGGGGAAATTTTCTGGAGCCAACTTCAAAGGATGGAAGCAAAGGGTTTTCTTCTATCTTACCACACTTGGTATGCGGAAATTCACTTGTGAAGAGCCTCTAGTACCTGCTGCGGACATGATGGACAATGAAATGTTCATGATTATTGAGGCATGGAAGCAGACAGATTTTCTTTGAAAAGGATATATTTTAAGTGCTTTAGAGGATGACTTTTACAATGTGTACAGTGCGATAAATACTTCGAAAGAATTATGGGACGCACTTGAGAAGAAGTACAAGACAGAAGATGCATGCTTGAAGAAGTTCGTGGTTTCCAAGTTTCTAGACTATAAAATGATAGACAACAAAACTGTGGGAACCCAAGTTCAGGAACTTCAACTTATTTTTCATGACCTTATTGCTGAAGGTATGGTCGTGAATAAAGCATTTCAAGTGGCTGCAATGATTGAAAAGTTTCCTCCTTCGTGGAGAGATTTCAAGAACTATCTCAAGCACAAGCGCAAAGAAATGAAGTTGGAAGATCTTGTGATTCGTCTCAAGATTGAGGAAGACAACAAAACAGCCGAGAAGAAGTCTCGTGGAAATTCAACAATCATGGGAGCTAATATCGTTAAAGAAACTGCTCCAAAAAGTAAGAAGAGGAAGAGATCTTCTGGACAGACTAATGAGCAGAACAAAAAGAAATTCAAGGGAAACTGCCACAATTGTGAAAGAGTTGGTCACAAAGCCCCTGATTGTCGCTTCCAGATAAAGGATAAGAAGAAGGGATAGGCCAACATAGTAGAGAAGAATGATGAAATTGATGATCTTTGTGCAATGCTTTCGGAATGCAACTTAGTTGGGAATCCGAAGGAGTGGTGGATTGACTCCGGAGCCACTCGACATGTTTGTGCTGTCAAAGAAGCATTTGCTACTTACTCTACTGCTGGTCCCGAAGAAGAGATTTCCATGGGAAATAATTCAACAGCCAAGATTGAAGGTTATGGAAAGATTTTCCTAAAGATGACTTCCGGTAAGGTGTTAACGCTCAACAACGTTCTTCATGTTCCTACTATTAGGAAGAATTTAGTTTCTACTTATTTACTAGTGAAGAATGAATTCAAATGTGTATTTGTTTCTGATAAAGTTGTTGTAAGCAAGAACGAAATGTAAGTTGTAAAAGGCTACCTCACGGAGGGCCTTTTCAAACTCAATGTAATGGTTATTGATACTATGAATAAAATTTCAGCTTCTTCTTATTTGTTGGAGTCAAATGATTTATGGCATAGTCGTTTAGGACATGTCAATTATAAAACCTTGTGGAGGTTAATTAATTTAGAAGTATTGCCTAAATTCGAGTGTAATAAATCGAAATATCAAATATGTGTTGAATCTAAGTTTGTAAAACATCCTTATAAGTCTGTTGAAAGGAATTCAAATCCTTTAGACTTAATTCATACTAACATTTGCGATATGAAGTCGACACCAACTAGAGGTGGGAAAAAGTATTTTATTACTTTTATTAACGATTGGACTCGATATTGTTATGTTATTTGCTTAATAGTAAGGATGAAGCAATTGAAGCATTTAAGCAATACAAAAATGAAGTAGATAATCAATTGAATAAAAAGATCAATCCAACGGTGGAGAATATGAATCTCCATTTGCAGAAATATGTTCAGAATATGGAATTATCCATCAAACTACTGCACCTTACACACCTCAATCCAATGGAATTGCGGAAAGTAAAAATTGTACATTTGAGGAAATTATGAATTCTTTATTAATAAGTTCCAGATTTACGCAGAGTTTGTAGGGGGGAGCTATCCTTACAGCTAACCGAATACTCAACAGAGTACCCCACAACAAAACGCAATCTATTCCATATGAAAAATGGAAAGGTAGAAAACCCAACTTGAAATATTTCAAAGTGTGGGGGTGTCTAGCAAAGGTACAAGTTCCATTATCAAAAAGGATTAAAATCGAACCAAAAACAGTAGATTGTGTTTTCGTTGGATATTCTACAAACAGTAAAGCATGTCGATTTTGGGTCCATAAATCCGATAATCCCGAGATTCATGTTAATACGGTAATGGAATCAGATAATGCTGAATTCTTTGAAAGCATTTATCTGTATAAAACTGAATGCGAGTCGTTAAGTGAAAGACCTAAACGACCTCGGGAAGAACCAAAGTAAAATCCTCCAAGTGTAGTAGATCGAAGGCGTATAAAACGTCAAAGAATATCTACTTCCTTTGGACCAGATTTTGTGACATTCTTGCTTGAAAATGATCCTCANCATTTTGGAAAGAGGCAGTCAATAGTGAGATTCAATCAATTTTGGATAACCATACATGGGAATTGGTTGATCTTCCTCCTGGAAATAAGCCTTTAGGTTCGAAATGGATCCTTAAACGGAAAATGAAAGCTGATGGCACTATTGACAAATATAAGGCAAGACTTGTTGTGAAAGGTTATAGACAAAAAGAAGGCCTTGAT
>ML321711.1:0-39912 GCA_005239505.1 Nicotiana paniculata | reverse complement strand
ATCCTATATTACTTGTCGACCACGTACACTTGCGTGTGCATTGGGAAATCAACCAACAAGTTAGCTAGAGATGATTAGCAGAATCCTATAGGCATGGTATCTATAGTTGTTAATTATAGACCTATAACATGGTTTCTAAGCGAGTTACTGATTTCAAGCATGATTTCTAAGTTTACAAACATATTTACCCTATAGGCATGATATCTATTAGTTAAAATCCTATAGACATGATTTCTAGGTTTTGAAACTGATTCCTTTTATTCCTATAGACATGGTATCTAAATTGGAGAAAACTAGTTTTTATATGTCCTATATGCATGATATCTATTAATCACATGTGGGCAGAGATTTTAAACAAATTTCCAAGTAAGTTTATTAATTCACACAAATATGATACTATATACATGATTACTAATGCGCATTGAGATTGAAAATATATGTAGATCCTAAGAACATGGATTCGAATACAGAATTACCAAAAGACCTATAGGCAATGTCTCTAATATGCATGATCACAAACAGTTAATAAAACATCCTATAGGCAGAATTTATAAACGATTAGTAACACTCACACAATCAACACTGTAAACCTATAGGCAGGATTTCTACCCGAGCTTTGAAAAAAGATATATAACCCCTCCCCCCAACTTTTACTAATAACCCCAGATATATTCATTACAAAGATTATTACATTATTACAGCTCAATAATGAATAAATTACAATATTCATTACACTATAAGGAGTCTTCATAGGCCCAATATAAACCTGGGAACCAGGCCTTCAAGCAAAGCAGATCTGAAGTATAATGGTGGTCCATCCATGATACACAAAATTGGGCTTCTGGTGTCAAAGTTCCCAAGGGCCTCAGGGACCCCAAGCAATTCTCACACCAGAACCTTACTTAGAAAAATAGTTCATACAAGATTGGAAGACCATCCTCAATGTGTCAGAGTTCATAGGAGTCTCAAGGACCCTAGGCAATGATCACATTAGGGTGGTAGGACCCTAAATAACTAAGAGTAGAAGTTTGAAAATAGTATATAAAGGGTAGGGGAACAGTTTTAGAAAACAGTTTGATTTTTAGGAGCAAACAGATTCAATTTACAGGACTGCAAACAAAACTCCACTTAGAACAAACAAAATCCATATTTAGCAAATGGTTCAAACATACTGGTTTTGGTTCAGACAAAGATATTGTACCAGTATTTAAAGCAATCACAAAAGAGCAAGGATACTTGAACTAATAGACAAAATTGGCACAATATTACATGTTTGCAGAACAGGGAACATAAAACTGATCATACATGTTTCACATTACTGGAGATAACCTAGTTAGCATTGTCACTAGGTAAAATCATATGGGAATATAGCAACATAAGCATGCTGAGGTTTCAAACTAACCAGATAATCACATGGGAGAGAAATAGGATAACAGGAGTTAAAGCATACCAATTCAGAATCACATAGTAGAATAGGATAACTTAGCTTTAACAATATCACTAACAATGCGCTGACATGACCTATACTACTCGGAATGACCCTAAATTTTGCGAGAAAGTCATGAATGACATAACGGAACTATTCCCGATCTCAGAAATCTATTTGGACCTCGATAACACAAAAAACATGTCCCAAACCACAATATGAACTTAAGGAAACTTTGATTTCGCTATTGGGCGCCGAAATGCTCTCGGTCATCGAAAACCCATTCCAAACATACTCCTAAGTCTGAAATCATCATACGAAGCTACCGGAACCGTCGAAACTCGATTTTGAGGTCGTTTACTCAAAATGTTGACTGAAGTCAAACTTGGCCTAAAAGGCCAACCTTAAGGAACCAAGTGTTACTATATCACCCTAAACACTTCCAAATCCCGAACCACCTATCCCCACAAGTCATAAATCACAATAAGCCGCTATGGGAAGTTTCATTTAGAGGAACGGGGTCCGACAATGCAAAACGATCGGTCGGATCGTTACAAGCAACATGCCTATTGCTTCCATGTGAATGAAGAACCAGATGGTAAACCTTGGTATCACGACATCAATAAATTCCTTTCGACCCAAGAGTACCTAAGGAATTCTACTAATGGTCAAAAGCGATCCCTCAGGAGGTTAGAAAACCACTTTTTCCTCAAAGGGAAAGTCTTGTACAGGAGGACCCAGACTTAGGTTTGTTGAGAAGTATAGACGTCGTCAAAGCAACCAGATTGTTGGAAGAAATACATACTGTCGCGCCCCTTTTTTCCTTGCAAAATCGGGTTTCAACATTGCTGAGACAACTCCCTTCCTTTTAGGATGGGGTATGGGATTTGAAGAGTCGCCACCTAACGGATTAAGGTAAGTTAGGGCACCTAGAGTAATTGACTCATGAAACTAGCTTGTATTACTAGAGATCGGGTAAGGGATCGATTTCACCTTAAGGGGAAGGTGTTAGGCACCCCTCGAGGTCCACAACGGTGGGTCCCGATCGAACTTAATTAAGCGAATTAGTCTTAAAGGCAAATAAAGAAATTTAGACAAAGATACATTACTTTAAAATAGGAATTAAAGGGGTCCTAGGTTTTTTAGCCTATAGGATCATTTCCATGTACTTGGTAACTTTCCCCAAGTTGGGGTGCTACTCATAGTATTAGCGCACGGGTCATCATCTCCTTTACTACCCAATTACTATCTTTCAGTTATTACCTAAGTGTTCTAGTAGCTTCTAATCCGTTCCTTATGCATGCACTACCCGTCCATTACCTATGGTCCTGGAGGTATTTAGGACCTATATTTAGGGTGGTTCTAGACTGACCTATGTTGCTTAAAATGAGGAAAATCTAGGCGACAAATAAAATTCAGATAGGACTATCATATAAGGGGGCAAATAAAGGCTCATATTAATCTCCACAAGTAGACCACAAATGCACACAATTAAAGAAGACACCTCATTGATTTAGGATCCTATAGGCAATATATCTAGATGAGCATAAAAAGAATGTAAGAAGGCAGTTTATTAAAACGAGCGTTGGAACCTACTAGCTAACCTACTGATTTGCTTAAGTTCTAAATCTGGGCAAATTTCAGGCAGCAAGATGTTACAATTGTTAGGCCCATAATTTTTAATAGCCCTACAGGATTGCCTAAGTGATAACCAGAACTGATTAACAGAATCCTATAGGCATGGTATCTACAATTGTTAATTATAGACCTATAACATGGTTTCTAAGCGAGTTACTGATTTCAAGCATGATTTCTAAGTTTACAAACCGATTTACCCTATAGGTATGATATCTATTAGCTTAAATCCTATAGACATGATTTCTAGGTTTTGAAACTGATTCCTTTTATTCCTATAGACATGGTATCTAAATTGGAGAAAACTAGTTTTTATATGTCCTATATGCATGATATCTATTAATCACATGTGGGCAGAGATTTTAAACAAATTGCCAAGTAAGTTTATTAATTCACACAAATATGATCCTATATACATGATTACTAATGCACATTGAGATTGAAAATATGTGTAGATACTAAGAACATGGGTTCTAATGCAGAATTACCAAAAGACCTATAGGCAGTGTCTCTAATATGCATGATCACAAACAGTCAAGAAAACATCCTATAGGCAGAATTTCTAAATGATTAGTAATACTCACATACTCAACACTATAAAGCTATAGGCAGAATTTCTACCCGAGCTTTGAACAAAGATATATAACCCCCCCCCCCATATTTTACTAATAACCCCAGATCTGTTCATTACAATGATTATTACATTATTACAGCCCAATAATGAATAAATTAAAAAATTCATTACACTATAGGGAGCCTTTATAGGCCAAATATAAACCTGGGAACCAGGCCTTCAAGCAAAGCACATCTGAAGCATAATGGTGGTCCATCCATGATACACAAAATTGGGATTCTGGTGTGTCAAAGTTCCCAAGGGCCTCAGGGACCCCGGGCAATGCTCACACCAGAACCTTACTTAGAAAAACAGTTCATACAAGATTGGAAGACCAACCCCAATATGCCAGAGTTCAGAGGAGTCTCAAGGACCCTAGGCAGTGCTCACATTAGGGTGGTAGGACCCTAAATAACTAAGAGTAGAAGTTTGGAAACAATATATAAAGGGTAGGGGAACAATTTTAGAAAACAGTTTAATTTTTACGAGCAAACATATTCAATTTACAGGACTGCAAACAGAACTCCACTTAGAACAAACAAAATCCATATTTAGCAAATGGTTCAAACATACTGGTTTTGGTTCAGACAAAGATATTGTACCAGTATTTAAAGCAATCACAAAAGAGCAAGGATACTTGAACTAATAGACAAAATTGGCACCATATTACATGTTTGCAGAACAGGGAACATAAAACTGATCATACATGTTTCACATTACTGGAGATAACCTAGTTAGCATTGTCACTAGGTAAGATCATATGGGAATATAGAAACATAAGCATGCTGAGGTTTCAAACTAACCAGATAATCACATGGGAGAGAAATAGGATAACAGGAGTTAAAGCATACCAATTCAGAATCACATAGTAGAATAGGATAACTTAGCTTTAACAGTATCACTAAGTAGAATCACATAGTCATATGGCAAAGAGAAGCATGCTGAGATATTGAAATAAACTAACCACATAAGCACATAGAACAAAATAGGATAACAGGAGTTAAAACATACTAGATAAGAAGAAAGTAAACAGGGGATGTAATGGTAATTTAGATCTAGGGAGTTTAGCCTTGGCTTCCAGCCGGCTAAACAGTGCAGAAATCATAACAACAACACAAAGAGAGAACTTAAATTCTTTTATAAAAACAAGAAGCTTGAGAGTTTTCAAGTTGTAAAGTGAAGAGGTTGTAAAAGTGTGTGTGTGAGTGTAAGAGTCTCGGTTCAAGTCTCTTAGTGTGTAGGTAGATGTGTCTAAGTGTAAGTGTAAGTGTGTAATCCTACTTGAAATCAGAACAATGAAAGACTTTTATAGCATACAATAGAGTAAAACAAAATAAGGTAGGAAAATCAATGGCACACAAATAAGGTGCAGAGATCAGTTAATCAGTCAATTAGGGTTAACACAAATCAATTAATAGGACATAATCAGTCAATTAGGGTTAACAATAATCAATTAATAGGCTTTTATAACATATAGTAGAGTAAAGCCAAATAAGGTAGGAAAATCAATGGCACACAAATAAGGTGCAGATGTCACGGCCCCAAATCTAAGCCAGTCGTGATGGCGCCTATCGTGGAACTAGGCCAGCCAAAACTACACTCAAATCATAATAAGCTTCCATTTACATCTTTACTATGTTGATAACCCATAAAAGTTTCCTTTAAACATTTATAAAATAGTTAAAGTTGTACAAAATATTAAATACAACCCCCGAGAACCCGGAGTCACTGGTCATGAGCACTACATAAAACATACAACTCAAACAAAAATAAATTCTATAATAGTAAGCAGGAGAGGGAGCAGGATTGCGTACGCATGCAACTACCTCGCAAACCTCCAAGAATCTCTGGAACAGATAGACAACTCACCCTACCCTAACACCTGGATCTGCACACAAGGTGCAGGGAGTAATGTGAGTACACCAACTCAGTAGTAATGAAAATAAATCAGGTCTGAGCAGTAATAAACGCATAAAATCAATTTATCAATTCATAAGAAGCACAACCTTTCTTTCCAACAATGTATACGTTAAATCATCACGCTTAAAAGCAAATTTCAGTAAAATCCTTTGAAAAATGTATATTTTTCTACAACTTCAAATTGAGAGATTTAGTATGAAAATGAAATAAATCATAAAGAGGCCCCTCAGGCAAAACATATTTCATAAGTTCAGAGTGAAAGTAGTAAAATCATAAGTAGCCCCTCGGACGAAACATGTAGCATAATTAGCCCCTCGGGCATGCCTCACAGTCACTCATAATCAGCCCCTCGGGCATACCTCACCATCACTCATAATCAGTCACTCAACACCTCACAGTCACTCATGCCTCCCAATCACTCGTCACTCGGCACTCGGTGTGCTCACTGGGGGTGTGTGCAGACTCCGGAGGGGCTCCTTCAGCCTAAGCACTAATATCAAGCCACATCTTGGCGTATCATATCCTCACAATCAGGCCCTCGGTCTCACTCAGCAGAACCTCTCAAAAAGCCCCTCGGGTGAATCAATAAAACAGGGTACTCGACCCAAGATGTTATTTTTAAATCTCAAAGTAGTGTAAATCAGGCTGAGTTTCGAAAACAGTAAGCACAATGTGGCTGAGCGAAATCATCAATATATAGTGAGGAAAATAGTAGTAAAAAGCCCCCAAGGGGTCTAAACAGATCGGCACAAGGCCCCAAACACGGCTTATAGCCCAAATATTTCAACAATCTTTAGAACATAATTTAACATAAGGTTTTGAGTAAAATATGCAACTCATTAGTTGCCGCGGAGTGGACCTAGTCCAATCCAAAAATCAGTGCGCGCCACATACTCGTCATCCGACATGTGCGCCATTCTAAAATCAGTGAGAAATACGTAGTCCGGGGTTTCATACCCTCAGTACAAGATTTATAACCATTACTTACCTCTACCCGGCCACAATACTAGTTCGCTATGCTCTTGCCCCTCAAATTACTCCCCGATTGCTCCGAATCTAGCCAAAACCAGTTTAACATCATCAATATATACCAAAGGAACACAACCCAATCGAAAACTATCAAATTATACAAGAATCTCAAAATTCAGCCATACCCGAGCCCCAGGCCCACGTATCTAAATTCGATAAAATTTACATCACAAGAACCCTTATCCTCCCACGAGTCCGTACATACCAAGAACATCAAAATCGAACCATAATTGCCTACTAAAATTGCCAAAAGAAATTCCCAAATCTTTCCTCCTATTTTCCCAACTTTTTCTTACTTATATCCTTGAATTTACAAGCCTAATCCGAAAAAAATAGCATGGAAACGACTTTAATAACCCGGGAACTTACCTCCACTGAAGACCCACGAATTCTCTCTTCAAATTGCTCCCAATTGAGCTCCATCTGCATGCAACAATGGTGAAATGAATAAAATTTCACGGAGGCTTTTTTAATACTGTTCTGCCCAGCAATTCTGCACCTGCGGACCTTTAATCGCACCTGCGGTCCCAGGTGCGCACCTGCGCAATCCCACTAACGGACCAAATTCTCGCACCTGCGACCCCTTCTCCGTACCTGTGGTTTCGCAGGTGCGGCCATCCCTTCGCACCTGCAGACTCCTCCTGCCTAGACTCCCTTCGCACCTGCGCGTGGACTTTCGCACCTACGGCACTGCACCTGCGGCTACCCATCCGCAGGTGCGACCAACACCAGAAACTTACACCAGCATCCATTTGCTGCAAATTTTCCAAGTTCAAAACTCCGCCAACCATCCGGTATCAATCCCGAGCGGCTCGGGGCCCCAACCAAACATACCAACACACCCCATAGCATTATTCAAACTTAGTCGAGCCTTCGAAACACCAAAAACAACATGAAAAAACCAAAATTACATCAAATTCAAACTTATGAACTTTGAAACTTCTAAATTTCTCCAACGACGCTGAAACCAACCTAAACACCTCCGATTGACCTGAAATTTTGCACACATATCCAAAATGACATTACAGACATGTTCCAACTTCCGGGATCCCATTCCGACCCTGATAGCCTATTTTCCACTGCCGACCAGAAATCGCCAAAAACTAACTTTCGCCAATTCAAGCCTAATTCTACACCGGACATCAAAACTCCATTCCAAACACACTCCTAAGTCCCAAATCACCTAACGAAACCATCCGAGCCATAAAATCTGCATTCCGAGGTCTATCACCAATAAGTCAACTCTCAATTGACTTTATCAACTATTAGGCTACCTTGAGAGACTAAATGTCTCAATTCTCACCATGACCACTCTGAACCCGAACCAACTGACCCAACACACATAAATGAAGCTGAACTACCTAAAATGAAGCTGAAACGGGGGAAACAGGGCTAAACTCTCAGAACGACCGGCCGGGTCGTTACATCCTCCCCCACTTAAACATACGTTCGTCCTCGAACGTGCCAAGAGTTGTTCTCCAACACCATCAAACA
The DNA here is from genome assembly GCA_005239505.1 of Nicotiana paniculata. Lineage (NCBI taxonomy): Eukaryota > Viridiplantae > Streptophyta > Magnoliopsida > Solanales > Solanaceae > Nicotiana > Nicotiana paniculata. The sequence continues at coordinate 31,795 of ML321711.1, read as the reverse complement.
GTTACGTAGCTTACCATGCACATACCCGGGGGTAATACCACATCACCCTATCCTGGATAGGTCCAATAGCACAATACCGTTGAAATTTCGAAATCCAATCCTGACCCCTAAACCGTAGAACCAAATTCCCACTTCTGAAATAATATACAAGATCAAAATTTCCATAACTATAAACTGAACAAGTCTGAACATGCTGAATCAAGACATATACGCACCCAAGATGAAATCACATAATACACCGCGTGAGTCAAACACTCATAGCGATAACTCTTAACCACAATAATTGCTCAGAACAACCCAATATCGGTACATAACCTCTTATCAAGAAATGCCTCGCTCTAACACTTCCATATACTGCCGATGATGAAAGAAGCACGTAGAACTAACAACCATTCGTCCGATCAGTCAGACGTGAAGCTCCCCCTTCCCAAACAGGAATTATAGCAGATTTCTAAGACGACTCCCAATATTTATCCTTCCAACTATGGTTGTAGAAAATTCTGAAAAATGTTCATTCTAGGCCCAATGACCTCTTCTCATCCATCACGACCACCCTGATAACATGACACATTGATACAATTTGAAGCCAAAACCTGGGCAACTTGTGCACCTAACAACAACATCCCAATGAAATCAACTTATATAAAAGATCCACACGAGAAGACTATCCTGCCATTAACAATTACCATCACCATATCATGTTAATAGCCTGGCACACACCGTAAAAAATTCAAAACACATGAATCCAATACCAAAGGTCATACCCCTACATAACTCCGCTACACTCTGCGATCTCATCCAACCGCTGGTCCACTTGAAATATTTCAAGAAACCTTGCCCAAAATCAATAACCATTCGAAATTCTCCATCAGGTACTCAAAGTGCATTGCCATAACCACGGGGGAAACCGGGCGATACCATGCCACTCGAAATAGAAGGTATATAACCAACACGTCTCAATCCCGCAACACCCAATTACTTACCTTACTCAAATCTAGATATAAAGCTCAATTAGAACCGCACAGTATGTGCATTTAACCAATAATCACCACTCCTCGCAACACCAAAGGGTAACTCATAGATCACCCTAGAACATGAATAAACTCAATCACAATCGAATTGTACATTTCTCAATAATAGAAATTCGGAGCCAACAATTCTGACCCAGTGCAGAACACACACCCATATTAGCCTACCAGTAACCCTAAATTAACTCTGATCGCCCACAACAGATAGATAACATACCAAAAAGTTTACAATGACGGAATCATGGTACATACTAACATCCGACTAGCTCAGCTCGCATCTTCACAGTTCACTACCACAAAATATCTTGTTTATAAGAACTCTCAGTCTCAAAGTCCATGAAACGTACGGATTACCATATCTGATCACAACTCCACCGCCCGAATACATAGCACATCCCAAATACTCACTCATTCCACGAAGGATACCCCTATAATTCTTTTGTTTACCAAGCAACCCTGAATATCAACAGTCGATCCAACAATAGGGCACCGCGATACCAATGAAGTACCCTTAACTCAAACACATTGCTCTTTCTGAAATGTATACCCTCATCAAGTCGCACCAATTAGTGATATCATCTACCTAGTCATCTGAAACTGCCCCTGCTGCTTAAGAATTTATGACTTTCCTTCCAGAATCGAACCGTGACCTCATATATGCAAATCTCAACTCTACCCAACATACCGCACCCACCATGCCAACCTAGGAAAAATACGGGAACTCCATGGTCCCTTCTGAGCCACAAGCAACTACGTACCCAACTAGCCAAGAACTTCCATTTGATCCCATTTAGAAGCAAATTCACTACACGTCAAAAGCAAAATATGCACCCTTAATCGCGGTAGAAACCATCAGGAACTATCCGAAATCCCATTTGCGCAACACCAAACCATCAGAACTGAATTCTTCTAACTCAACCAAACTACGCAGGCCACCAAAAATCCAAGAGCATTGCTAAAAAACACCCGTAAAAACTCGTCACCTCGTGAACACCCAAAGATTGTATCCTTACCATGCCGTTCCGACCTATTACCAAGTTGCCCTATTTACCCAAGTTTCTTCTGACTTACCTCCCAGTTGATACTTCTCCCTGCCGTAATACCACAATTTTCAATCCAGACTCACCACACGTGACCCAAGCATAAAACCATACCGTCTAAGGCTCATAAGGCGCCTAATACTCTCTCAAATATCCCCAAAAGTACCACATTCAAAATACTTACCCTGAAGAGACTTCCTACGAACCTAAATCCATTACCTTAACCTTCCTGATACTGATATGTAAAATCCGTGATGATGTAGAAATACCACAAGTCTTGACATCCTCTAACATAAATCTCTATCACACTGACCAATTAGACAGAATCGACCTGACCCGTTCGCACACTAACATACTAGGAAAGTAATCCAATCACTTTAAGCCACAAGCAAATTCATACACTGCACATACTACACCTTTTACAATTTCCACTAAATCATTCAATAGAACCCAATTACCCAATAGAGTACATTAAAACCTATATCGAAGAAATTTCCATTACTCGTGACATTCCCAGACCCCACGCCTGCAGGTCATAACTGATCCACCAATATACCTCGAACTGAAACCAATAGCATACATAATCGTGAAATCAACTTATAATTAACAGACTCCCCCACTTGGCTCAAGTCAACGATCGAGACAAACAATAACTCACAATGCCCATAGCAACACCACCCGTCTAACAGCTCAAGCCATCTGCAGAATCTCGCATTCACCATTGTAATAGTCATTCTAACTTCCACAACCGATATAAACTCAAATTACAACATATATCCTTTACTGGTAGAAGAGAACTTACTACAAAACATCATAAAGATCACACACCCAGGACAACCCACAGGAGATACCCCTGCCCGCTTAGCCTCAACTGATATCTCTCCATACACTTCTGAAGACCATAACTATCACGCAATCACTACGCATTCCTGCATCTTAACACAAACAACGCCTACCCTCGAGGCATCACAATACGCGGTAAGAACCTGAAGCAGATGGAAGAACTAACACTGGAGCGGTGGTCACAGAAATCTTGAGCTTTTGGAAGCTCTACCCATACGTGTCTGACCACATGGATACCCTTACTAGACACCACGTGTCCCAAGAATGCTACTGAACTGAGACAAAATTCACACTCGGAGAATTGGCATAGAGCCTTTCCTCCCTGAATCCTTGTAATGCCATCATCAGATACTGAGTATGCTACTCCTAGCTACGCGAATATGCCAGGACGCCATCAATGAATATAATAACAAGGAGTGCTAATACGGCTGGAATACACCGTTAATCAAATACATGAATGCTACTGTGGCAATGATCAGCTCAAAATACATCACCAGGAACTCATAACCCAACAGAAAAATTCGCTTCACTCCACAACTACACAACATGAGAGGTCTTCCAACATAGTCACAACTCAAGGCCATATAACAAATTGAGACAGAAATCAAACACTCAATAAATCTTGCCACATTTCCAGCCAACCCTTTTGTCACAAATCATAGTCTGAATACATCTAACCATCAAATCACACCCACCACATAGTCATCTAGTCACCAATTTTCATCAATAAGGACACAAACGGACATATAAGTCCCCAAATACATGTGCCCACACAACGAAAATCTCAACAATCAAGCCACATAATGAATCCGGCCTCAAGTCCTCCATACTGGCCCATTAGCAACATGCCAAAATCACATCTCATCCTTGGAAGCCACAAGTCGTCGATGCACAACTGATACCAAGCGCTCTCGTGCGCCTCGAATACATGAAAGGAATTCAAGATTTACACTCTTGGCTGAATTAAATGGGTTCGCACGACAAAAATTCAAGAATGTGAGATTTTTCCTAAGGGTTCCGTAGCCTCTCAAAGATAAGTACAGACGTCTCTGTACCGATCCGCAAGACTCTACTAAACATGCTCATGACTGGTGAGTCCTATGTAACCTAGCGCTACCAAACTGTCACGAACCCAAATATAAGCCAGTCGTGATGGCGCCTATCGTGGAACTAGGCCAGCCAAAACTACACTCAAATCATAATAAGCTTCCATTTACATCTTTACTATACTGATAACCCATAAAAGCTTCCTTTAAACATTTATAAAACAGTTAAAGTTGTACTAAATATTAAATACAACCCTCGAGAACCCGGAGTCACTGGTCATGAGCATCTACATAAAATATACAACTCAAGCGAAAATAAATTATATAATAGTAAGCAGGAGAGGGAGCAGGACTACGAACACATGCATCTACCTCGCAAACCTCCGAGAATCTCTGGAATAGATAGACAACTCACTCTGCCTAACACCTAGATCTGCACACAAGGTGCATGGAGTAATGTGAGTACACCAACTCAGTAGTAATGAAAATAAATCAGGTATGAGCAACAAGAAACACATAAAATCAATTTATCAATTCACAAGAAGCACAACCATTCTTTCCAACAATGTATACATTAAATCATCACGCTTAAAAGCCAATTTCAGTAAAATCCTTTGAAAGATGTATATTTTTCAACAACTTCAAACCGAGAAATTTAGTATGAAAATGAAATAAATCATAAAGAGGCTCCTCGGACAAAACATATTTCATAAGTTCAGAGTGAAAGTAGTAAAATCAGAAGTAGCCCCCAGGGCGAAACATGTATCATAATCAGCCCCTCGGGCATGCCTCAGAGTCACTCATAATCAACCCCTCGGGCATACCTCACCATCACTCATAATCAGTCACTCAACACCTCACAGTCACTCATGCCTCCCAATCACTCGTCACTCGGCACTCGGTACACTCACTAGGGGTGTGTGCAGACTCCAGAGGGGATCCTTCAGCCCAAGCGATAATATCAAGCCACATCGTGGCGTATCATATCCGCACAATCAGGCCCTCGGCCTCACTCAGAAGAACCTCTCAAAAAGCCCCTCGGGCGAATCAGTAAAACAGGGTACTCGACCCAAGACATCATTTTTAAATCTCAAAGTAGTGTAAATCAGGTTGAGTTTTGAAAACAGTAAGCACAATGTGGCTGAGTGAAATCATCAATAAATAGTGAGGAAAATAGTAGTAAAAAGCCCCCAAGGGGTCTAAATAGATCGGCACGAGGCCCCAAACACGGCTTATAGCCCAAATATTTCAACAATCTTTAGAACATAATTTAACATAAGGTTTTGATTAAAATATGCAACTCATTAGTTGCCGCGGAGTGGACCTAGTCCAATCCAAAAATCAGTGCGCGCCACACACTCGTCATCCGACATGTGCGCCATTCTAAAATCAGTGAGAAATACGTAGTCCGTGGTTTCATACCCTCAGGACAAGATTTATAACCATTACTTACCTCTACCAGGCCACATACTAGTCCGCTATGCTCTTGCCCGTCAAGTTAGCCCCCGATTCCTCCGAATCTAGCCAAAACCAGTTTAACATCATTAATATATACCAAAGGAACACAACCCAATCGAAAACTATCAAATTATACAAGAATCTCGAAATTCGTCCAAACCCTAGCCTCGGGCCCACGTCTCGAAATTCGATAAAATTTAAATCACAAGAACCCTTATCCTCCCACGAATCCGTACATACCAAGAACATCAAAATTGGACCATAATTGCCTACTAAAATTGCCAAAAGAAATGCCCAAATCTTTCCTCCCATTTTCCCAACTTTTTCTTACTTAAATCCTTCAATTTAAAAGCCTAATCCGAACAAGATAGCATGGAAACGACTTTAATAACCCGGGAACTTACCTCCACTAAAGACCCACGAATTCTCTCTTCAAATTGCCCTCAATTGAGCTCCAACCGCATGCAACAATGGTGAAATGAATAAAATTTCACGGAGACTTCTTTTATACTATTCTGCCCAGCAATTCCGCACATGCGGACCTTTAATCGCACATGTGGACTCGCACCGCGGTCCCAGGTGCGCACCTGCACAATCCCACTAACGGACCAAATTCTCGCACCTGCGACCCCTTCTCTGGCCATCCCTTCGCACCTGCAGACTCCTCTTTCCTAGACTCCCTTCGCACCTGCGCATGGACTTTCACACCTGCGGTATCGCACCTGTGCCTACCCATCTGCAGGTGCGGCCAACACCAGAAACTTTCACCAGCAGCCATTTGCTGCAAATTTTCCAAGTTCAAAACTCCGCCAACCATCCGAATCAATCCCGAGCCCCTTGGGGCCCCAACCAAACATACCAACACACCCCATAACATTATTCAAACTTAGTCGAGCCTTCGAAACACTAAAAACAACATGAAAACACCAAAATTACATCAATTCAAACTTATGAACTTTGAAACTTCTAAATTTCGCTAATGATGCTGAAACCAACCAAAACACCTCCGATTGACCTGAAATTTTGCACACATATCAAAAATGACATTAAGGACTTGTTCCAACTTCCGGAATCCCATTCCGACCCCGATAGCTATTTTCCACTGCCGACTGGAAATAGCCAAAAACTAACTTTCGCCAATTCAAGCCTAATTCTACACCGGAGATCAAAACTCCATTCCGAACAAACTCCTAAGTCCCAAATCACCTAACGAAACCATCCGAGCCATAAAATCCGCATTCCGAGGTCGTTCACCAATAAGTCAACTCTCAGTTGACTTTCTCAACTATTAGGCTACCTTGAGAGACTACATGCCTCAATTCTCACCATGACCACTCTGAACCCGAACCAAACGACCCAACACACATAAATGAAGCTGAACCACCTAAAATGGAGCAGAAATGGGGGAAACGGGGCTAAACTCTCGGAACGACCGGTCGAGTCGTTATAGCAGAGATCAATTAATCAGTCAAGTAGGGTTAACACAAATCAATTAATAGGACAAAATCACGTAAATATCACTTAAATTAAGGAGAATCTTATACGGAATAAATCAGCAGACAGGAATAAGGTTAAATAAGGTAAGTAGTAAGTCTAGCAATCAACTATATATCTGCCCCAATAATCAAAGCACAAAAATCAGGCCAGTAATAGAATTAAGGAAAGTAGCATCAACTGCTAATCACACATAAGAAAAGAATAAGTAAAAGTCTGATAAGGAAATATCGATATTAAAGAAAAACACAATTTCAAACCCTGATTTAAGCAATAAAATCAATTAACACTTTAATTGACAGAGCTAAGGCAAACGATCAAAACATTATAACAAAGAGTCGAGTAATTGAAAACCCTAAGCATATAAAAAATATAGAGATGAAACTAAAGTAAAAATCAGTCGAAACAATAGAGAAGACAACCAGAGTTGAAACGTCTAAACGTTTAAACATTTTTGCAGAAAACCTATTTGGAAGTCAAAACCCTAGCTTTAGGGAAAAATGAAATTGGTTGACAATAATAGTAAAAACAGAAGAATCTTAAAGGTAAAATACCAAACAAACTCAAACTGCTTCAAATCTAAAGAGATCTGAACTGATTTAGCCAGAAATAGTTAGGTTTACGAAAATAAACAGAAGTGAATTAAAAATCTTATTTGAACCAGAGATTTGAAGCCGTAAAAACACGAAGATATCAGTACTCACAGACACATGAGTGAATATAGACCGATTAGTCAAGAAAATGAGGGATTTTGAACCAAATCTGGTTCGAATCCCTTGAGATTTCATCAAGTAACATGAAGACCACAACACCAGTAGAGATGTGAGGCCGGATAAGGCCTGAAATTGAAAAGAAACCCCATGAATAAAGGGGATATCAGTGACAGAGGGATAGGGTTAGAAAAGGGTGAGAGATAAGATAGAAGAGAAGGGGTTTCAAGGACGGCAAATTTGGAAAATGGGGTAGGGTTTAGGAGGTTAGCCTAATTAAACAAGGAAAGAGTATCCTGGACTGTTGATCTCAGTTAAGAGGTTAGCCTAATTAAAAAAGGAAAGAGTATCCTGGACCGTTGATCTCCTGAGATCAACGGCCATGATTAGTTCTAGGCTAGGGCGGGTATGGATAATGGGTTATTGGGTTTGTGTATTGGATCAAGGTTAGAATAATTGGGCTGGGGTGGTTATTGGGCTGGAGTCCGAATTTAAATTAAAAAGCGGCTATCTTTTAAATACCCATTTAATTGATAATAATTTATAGAAATAGTGAATAAATGATAAAAATGTTATTTGTGTATGAAAACGATTTAAAATAGTTATTAGATATTAAAAAAATATAAAAAGTTATTTTCGTGTAAAATAAAGTAATTATGCACACATGAGCTATTATCGCAAAGTCATTGCAATTATAACCTAAAGAGGTAAATATATTATGCATAGAATAATTAGAGCTTAATATAAAATATAAAAATGATAGAATTAGGCAATAAAATTATTAAAAGGACATTTTTTATACAATTAGTAATTATTTAGATAAATAAATATTGGGATAAATCAATTAAAAATCCTTTAAAATTACAGAAAATTATGGAAAAATACTACTTGATGCTTATGAATTATTTTGAAAATATATATGCATTTTGAAAATAATATAGGAAAAAATGGTTATCAACACATACACGGACGTGCGGATCCCGGACGTGCGAATCCCACATGACCGGGTTCACATTAGCCAAGAAGATTATGAGAGCTGGATACTTTTGGGTGACTATGGAAAACGACAGTATCCACTACATGCAGAAGTGTCATCAGTGCCAGATTCACGGAGATTTCATTCGGGTTCCACCAAATGAGTTAAATGTAATGGATTCACCCTGGTTGTCGCTGCTTGGGGCATGGACTTGATTGGACCCATAGAGCCTACAACATCAAACAAACATAATTTCATCTTGGTAGCCATCGACTATTTCACCAAATGAGTCGAGGCAACTACTTACAAGACCGTAACAAAGAAGTTAGTGGCAGATTTTGTCCATAACAACATCGTCTGCAGATTTGGGATACCCGAGTCCATCATCACTAACAATGCCTCTAACCTCAACAACGACCTCATGAGAGAGATCTGTGAGATGTTCAGAATCATTTACCGTAAGTCCACAACCTACATACCACAAATGATGGGGAAATCGAGGCAGCTTACAAGAATATCAAGAGAATTTTGCGAAAGATAGTGGACAATTATAGACAATAGCACAAGAAGCTACCTTTCACTTTATTAGGCTATCGAACCACCATGAGAACATCCACCGGGGCAACGCCATATATGTTGGTATATGGCTATCGGACCACTATGAGAACATCCACCGGGGCAACGCCATACATATAGGTATACGACACTGAAGCGGTGATACCTGCAGAGGTCGAGATATCATCCTTAGGAGTTATTCAAGAAGCAAAATTGGACCATGCGGAGTGGATACGTGTCAGGAAGGAACAACTCATGCTCATTGACGAGAAAAAAATGGACGCAATATGTCATGGTCAGCTGTATCAGAACAGGATGGCCAATGCATTTAACAAAAGAGTGAAGCCTCGCCAATTTACACCGGGGAAGTTGGTTCTGAAGAAAATATTTCCCCATCAAGAAGAAGCTAAAGGATGTTTGCACCAAACTGGCAAGGTCCTTAACTGGTTCACCGAGCACTGTCTGGTGGAGCTCTTATCTTAGCAGAAATGGATGGAAGAGTCAGCATGAAGCCTATCAACTCAGACGCAATCAAGAGATACTATGTCTAAAGACAGATAGAGTTAGGGTTTTTGATGTAACAAAACTAGGTTCAACCTGACTTCCCACTAAGGGATACATAGGCAACCTACATATATTTATCTCTCCCCTTTCTCTTGTAATAGAAAACTAAATATCACTTTTGTATGTTGCTCAGTAACTACCCCGACTAGATTTTCTCAGAAAGGAATACGTAGGCAATCCTCATTGGATTCAGTCATCTTTTGTAATTGAACTATGTTCTGGCCTGATTCCACTTGGATACGCAAGTTGTCTAAGTCAGACTCGGCCATTTTTCATTCTTAGTCTCATCATTTTGCATATGTTGTAACCGAACTATGCTTCGACCTGATTCCATTTGGATACGTAGGTTGCCTGAGTCAGGCTCGGTCATCTTCATCATATTTTATAATCATCCCACAAACTACGTTCAGACCTGATTCCGTGTTGGATACGTTGGAAACCTGAAAGGGTTTGGTCATAACCTTAGGAAAACCTTTATAATGCATTATCTCTAACTAGGGCGTAGTCGCAACAATAGATAGTCGCGTTATCAGAGGCGTCATAGAGGATCGACATCAACAGGATGAAGTTCTCAAAGGAATACGTGTATGTGCGTGTATACAGTAATTTGTTCCATCTACCAAACTTCGTGGAGAAATCATGTCAAAGGTTGGGGCAAACCAGCACTACGGTCAACACAAACCAACTCCCCCCTCCCCCTCCCCCTTCCCCTCACTAAGAAGTTTTCCTTGAGTGCAGGGTCAGCAGGGAATAAGGAAGCGCTAGAACCACACTGGGGAAAATTATGAATCATCCACTTGCCTAAGATTATCTCTCACCCTTTTTACTAAAACTTTTCTAGTACAGCTAAAGCTAACTATTGAATCCTTTGCAGGTACCTCGGAATCAGACACCTGACACGGAAATTTGTACATAATCGTCTGCTCACCTAATCGGAGCATCTTGTACAAAATGGACCATTAGCTTCACCAATCGAAGTCTTATATATAGCAAACCGTCTACTCAATCAAATTGGAGCGCCTTATACAAATCGAACGTTGGCTTCACCAATCGAAGTTTTGTATATAGAAAATTGTCCGCTCAATCAACTCGAAGCACCTTGTGCAAATTGAATGAAGGCTTCGCCAATTGGAGCCTTGTATATAGAAAAATGAAAACTTTGCAAACAAAAGCAATTCATGGCACCACTCTGTCATCACGAACACCAACATTCCGTCAATCGATGGCCGCAACCTAGCACATACAAAAGTATCTCTTGGGCATGCTTTTATTTCATTTGCTATTACTTTGAATATTTTAACATTTTGTTTGTGCAACTTTAGGCATGATTAGGGTTTTAATCAATCACTACCGAGTGGAGAATACTTTAAATTTCAGTGCAAAGCTCGCCCAACAAATGGAGACACTTTGCAAATCGAGCTCTCTAAACAAGCGGAAACATTTCTCAGTGCAACGCTCTCCCAATAAACGGAGACACTTTATCAATCAACCTCTCCCAACAAGCGGAGAAAATTTTCAAATGCTTCGACAGCTAAGGAACGGTTCACAGCCAGGCTAACAAATTGAGTCATGATAAAGTATCCCATCATTCCAATCCCAAAAAATGGCTCGCCGACATCCAGACATCATCATTCCCGCATCATTCACATCGCATCTTAATATATTCTGCATTTACAATATATTGCTATGCGTGTATTCCATTTGTTTTGCAGGAACAAACACCGTAGCGTGAACCTTTTCTTAGCAGCAGACCGAACAATAACGCTATCGGGACAAACAACCCAGTTGCGGGCCTAAGATCCCAACTTAGGATGATCAGCGAGCTCAAAATTTTGAATCATTCAAATCAAGCTGCAAAATTCACGCTACCATGAGAGAATAATCTTCCATCTCGCCATATCGTCGCAATATGATGCTGGGGCAATTCCTACGAGTGCCGCTTCTCCAAAGTACCTACTCCATAATTACATGAGGCCTGATCCTCGTTAAGCCCGAGGTATGAAAGAAATTCAAAGCCAGAATTCGGCCCAATACTCCCAAATCTTTCTAGATTCTTCTTCAATTCAATCTTGCAATTCACCCTTCCCATTCCTTGCAATACCTGCCTAAAAGTCAAGACAAAATTGGCCTTGGTTCAATTTTTTTCCCGAAAACTCTTTCATCATCTCCGGTCAAAGAGGGGCAGATGTTGGCCGCCAATTTAGACCCTCCCTTTTAAAATTAATTTAGTTATACTTAATAATTTGCAATAAATATTTTCAAAGTATTTTCCAGTAATGAATACCTATTTCTACACATTAATTCAGTGTTAGTTTCAAAATTAATCATTTGACATTAGTATTATGTAATTAAAAATATATTTACTATTTTATGATTATTAAAATAATTTCTATACATAAGTTCTATAATTAATTGAATAAATTACTTCTTAAAATAGTTAATTACTTTACCATTTTAATAATTCAAAATTAATGTCCTAGTGAAGTATCTTTATAAATAATCAAATAATTACGATAATTAGTAGTATTATTTTTTATTACATTTTATTAAAAATTATTAAGTTTATTTAACTTAATTTTAAAATAGATTAAATACCATAAGGCCACAATTGAACTTCTTGAATCAATTATAAAATGGCTACCTTTTAAATGATTTTTAGCCCAAATACAAGGCCCAATTCAGACCACACCTAATCTAAACACCCATCTCCTTCTCCACTTTGGCAGTCCATGTCACTCTCCCGAAACCAATCACAACCTGCCACATCACTCGCCTCTCTCACTCACAAAGAAAGCATATTGAATCTGGACCGTTGATCTGATAGATCAATGATCCACGTTTTATCCCCAATTTTCCTTTAATTTTGGCATCTCACCAGACTCAATATCAGCCATCCAATGTCCGTAACTTTTTACATCCTTTATTCTGTAATGACCAAATCATCAGCGTCGTTGATCATTAGATCCAATGGCCTAGATCATATCTCTCTCTATATTAAACCTAGAGACAACCCCCACCCCCCACCCCCAAATACCCAAAAACCTAAATCATTCTCACACTCACCCCGCCGCCTCAACTCCCAATTTCCTCTTCTTCTCTCATCTTTCTCAAACCCACAGACCCATCAATCACCCAAACCTTGCACTAATTAAAGGGATGATTATATTAGAAATTAAGGCAAAAAGGGTATAACATCTTTGGAGAGATATATAGTACCCCCTAAGTTTTGATCCACAATATTAATATTACATTCCAGAAAGTTTCTTGAAAACACAGTTCCTAGAATGTCTGACCAAAAGCTTCATTTGCAAACACCGGAGGAACTGCCAATATTATTGTTCTTCCAAAAAGAGCTTTCTTTTCTCCTTCATTGCAGTAGGTCAGCTACCATGTTCTTCTCCCTGTAGTAGTGTTTCATTACGGTCCCTCTCTATCTTTGGATTATTGACCTGCATTCACGGATAATAGAGTCATAAACATAGTTTCCCATTTTTAGAATTCTTATTACCTTTGTTGAGTTAGTATTGACTTCCAGTGGTATTAGTTATGTGTGGCATGCTTCTCCTAAATCCCATAACCCATTCAGCAATGGAGGTTCCGAAAACACTCATCACTCCACCCTTTCCCGGATTCCCTAGTGCAGCCCCACCAGTGTTGAGCTTGTATTGGCCCCTCAATGGGGGATCCCATTTGACCCAGATGATCACCTCTTTTCTGGATATATCACCTGATGAAATAGTATGGAATTAAGTTGCCTTTGCAATGACATTAAGGATAGAGACCTGGTCTCTTCTGTTGTTGAAAAGGTTGTAGCTCCTGGTTAGCCACAGGTGCTAGAAGAAAAATGGAAAAATATCTCCCTGGCAAAGGTTATCCTTGAAAGCTCTGTTTCGGAGGCTAGTCCATGTGTTAGACCAAGAAAGGGTTGTGAAGGTGTGGCTTTGCTATAAGGCTATGGTAGTGCTTTTGGATGTGAGGTTGTGCAAGAATATTCTGGCATTGGGGCATTCAAAAGAAGATATGGGCAGTTGTTTCAATTCCAGATGAGCAGAAATATCATAGTGGGTTATAGTTAACACTAATTTTCTAGAGGAAAGCACCTATAGGAAGCCTTCCATGGTACAAAAGCCATAGGAAGGTCTTAATCTTGTTAGGGACCTTGAGATTCCAGATCCATGTATCCATGTGTAACTGGTTTTTTTCTCTTCCAAGTTGTGGACAGCTTTGCTGGTGAGGATGGTATAAGCTGAATTAGTGCTGAAGAGGCCATTGCTTGTTTGGCCCCAAATCATTTTATCCTCCTTTTATGGAACTATATAGGATGAAAGTGGATGAGATTAGGTCCCTGATGTTGGGAGGGGTGTTTAAGGATATGAAGGAGGTATCCCATTGACCATTGTTATAAATGTTGGTCACTTTGGCGGCATGATAAACTGGAGTGAGAGGTCCCTCAATCATGTTCCTAATGGGGGGATAGTTGGGGATACAAGACTCATTGAGGAAACTGAATCTGCCACCTTTATGAACCACCCATCTGGCAGCATGGCTACATGTGTCCCAACCTTTGAGGATACATTTCCATGTAGGAGATATTGTGATGACCCAAAAGGGTCATCTTGTGTAATTTAACAGAAACTGTGTTTTGAGGCTCTGAAAGCCTCCATTAATCTCACCTCGATATGCGTGCATATCCCGGGGCGTGTAGCCGGGAAGATTTTATGTGAAAACTTGATGAAAAGTTGATTTCATAATGATTAATAGATTAAAGTTGACTTTGGTCAATATTTTTGGTAAACGGACCCGGACCCGTGATTTGACGGTCCCGGAGGGTCCGTAGAAAAATATTGGACTTGGGCGTATGCCCGGAATCGAATTCCGAGGTCTCAAGCCCGGGAAATGAATTTTTAAAGAAAATTATTTTCTGAAAATAATAAAGACTTTTGAAAATGATAATTAATGAGAAAACTTTGTTGTCGAGCCCGTATTATGGTTTCGGAGTCCAGAACATGTTGAATATATGTTATGTGAGTTATCTGTGAAATTTGGTGTAAAACAGACTTGAAATGACGAGTTTCGGATCAAAATCGGAATAATTAAGCCTTATGAAGTTTTGACAAAATTCAAGGAGATTTGAGGTTTAATTCCTTGTTTTGATGATATTTTGGTGATTTAAATGCTTGAATAAGTCTGCAGGATGATTTGGGAGCATGTGTGTTTTTGGTTTGGAGACCCGAGGGTTCGGGTGAGTTTCGGGTAACTAGCGGGGTGTGTAAAGGGTCAAAAATCTGGTGTTTTGTTCATTTTCTGGTGTCCAGGTACTTAACTCTATGCGAACACACTCAAGGGGTGCGAACGCATAGAGTAAATGTGGGGTCTAAGGGATCTGGGTAAAAGCTTCTGTGCGAACGCGTAGGGGTAGCTGAGGTTACACTGTGCGAACGCGGTGGGCTTGGGGCGAACGCATAGGCTTAGGGGGAGTCCTGGGGGCTGGGTATTAATAACCCTGTGCGAACGTGGCCCCACAACCGCGAACGCACAGGTCTGGTAAGTTAAGCCTCTGCGATAGTGAAGAAAATCGCCCAATTATTTTTAAAAGCCAAATACAAACTTCATTACGGGATTTACCTCCTTCCACCATCTTCTTCTCCCCCACACCTCCTTTGGCCATTTTAGAATAGATCCATCACCATATCCTCACAGGTAATCAATTCTAATTCCTTTTCCTTCTAGTTTCATCATCTATTACTAGAATCTAGGCCTAAAATCATGAAAACAAAGTAGAAATTAGGGGTTTTGGGTAGAGTTAGGGTTCATGAGATTTTGGGTAATTCATACTCAATTTGGGGTCGAATTTCAAATCAAATCATACATTTGAACTCGTGGGGGTATGGGTGATCGGGTTTTGGTCCGAGCCTCGTGTTTGGACCAAGCGGGATCGGGGTCGGATTTTAGTATTTTTGGAAGAATGTAGGAATTGTATATTTAGGATATGGGATTGTATTAATGAGTCATTATTGATGTTAACAAGTTAATTATATCTAGATATTGTTGTTCCGGAGTTGAATTCAAAAGGAAAGGCGGTGTTAGAGGCTTGATTGCTATTTTTGGACTCGGGGTAAGTGTCTTGCCTAACTTTGGTGAGGGAATAGGTATCGTATGCTATGTGCTAAGTGTTTATCATGTCCAATGCATACGTGAGGTGATGAGTACCTATGCATTGTGTGTCAAGCATGCCCGTGAGTCCATTGTTGATGAAATTCTTGTCCTTACTTCCATATCTATTGTATTATGAGTTTATCTCTACTTGGAAGTTGTTTGTTGTTGAAAATCCTCGTTGATGAACTTGTGATGTAATGGTCCTATTGAGGACCCAACTGTAAAGGATATACTTGAAAAGGTTGGTTATAGTTGAGACCTTGTCGGGCAATTTGTTATGATAATGACTGATATTTTCCCCTTGCCGGGTGATCATGATTTGTGATTCCACTATATTGCATTTCTTGCCATTTTGATAATTGTCATTGCATTGGTGAGGAAGAGTGTAAAGCACGAAGGGTGATGTCGCGCCATGACATACATTGATTACATCATATATTACATAGTGAGGAAGAGAGTAAAAGCACGAAGGGTGATGCCGTGCCGATTGATTACTATTTATGCACGAGGGGACATTCCGTGCCATATTTTATATTGTTATGCACGAGGGAACATTCTGTGCCATATTTTATATTGTTATGCACGAGGGGACATTCCGTGCCATATTTTATATTGTTATGCACGAGGGGACATTCCGTGCCATGATTGTGATGTTTATGCACGAGGGGACATTCCGTGCCATATTTTATATTGTTATGCACGAGGGGACATGTCGTGCCGTTTCTTTTCACTGTTTAATTTGTGTTTTCAATCCCCGTTATTATTTTCGGATATTTTAAACTGTTGTTTTCGTTTCCATCATTTCAGTATTTGATATCCCTTACCCCCAGCATGTTCTTCCCCGTAATTGTATTCTTGTGTAGTTTCTACTATACTATTAAACTGCACAGGTACAATTTTTTTTCGTGTCCTAGCCTCGTCACTACTTTGGCCGAGGTTAGGCTCGGCACCTACTCAGTACATGGGGTCGGTTGTACTGATGCTACACTGCACATCTTATTGTTGTGCAGATCCCGCACTCGGACCCAGTGGACAGCATTGAGGGCGTCTCCTTCAGTCCACCGCAGAGGCTTCAAGGTATACCCGCTGACGTTCGTGGGCCTTGGCGTCTCTCCTATCCCTAGTTCTTCATTTCTGTCTTGTCCTTCCTCTAGTTTTCAGAGATAGTCTTGTATTTCCTTTCAGACATTGTATTTAGCACTCGTATGGACAGTTCGTGAGTTTCTGACTCCAAATTTTTGGGGAATTATTGCGACATTGTATTATGTTGTCTTTACTTAGCTTTGAAACCTTATCTATTTCCGCTGTTAAATTGTGAACTATTTTTAGCTTATTCTGTTAATTCGGTGTTATGTTAGTTTAATTGTACACGTTGGCTTGTCTAGCGGGTTCAACATTAGACGCCATCACGGCCCGAAGTTGGGATTTCGGGTCGTGACAAGTTGGTATCAGAGCACTAGGTTGCTTAGGTCTCACAATTTACGGACAAACTTGTAGAGTCTGAGGGATCGGTACGGAGACGTCTGCACTTATCCACCAGAGGCTGCAAGGTTAGGAATAACTCCGCATTTCTTCATCTCCATCGTGCGAATTTATTCTATCATTGATGTTTAAACTTGCCTACTCTTGTCCTCTCACTAATCTCGACAACACGCGAAGCGTCTACGACCGAACCAGAGATGAAGCACCAGTGATAGCTACGATCAAGGGAAGAGACAGAAGTAAAGCGCAGTCTAAAGCTTGAACATCAACACTTATTGTACAGTCTCAAATGGATCTAGATGCGGAGGTTCTAGCTCATTCAGTATATGTTGGACTAGTTCAGACTCCGGAAGGATTTATAGCTACTCCATGGTTGCAGGATGCACTAGTTCGTTTATTGAGGTTGGACAAGTTACAAAACAAGTTCCACTCCATTTCAGTGGTATATCTTTTGAAGACCCACATGATTTTCTTGACCGCTACCATGAAGTATTGCACACCATGGGAATAAGAGTAAAGCAACGGGGTTGATTTATATGAGCTGTGAAGTTTAACATCGTGGATTATCAGGTATTGTGACCTATGACTTCGTGCCACATGGGGGAAGTCCACTGTCAAGGAATAGATTGCGAGGCTGCGTGTCATATCGGTTTTGGTTTGGAATGTATAAGGCCGGGAATTTTTGCAAGAGATAAAGCTGGGAATTTCAGACGAACTCAGGACAGGTTGATACTTTATGTCGGCTGGTGGTAGAAATTGCCCTAGACTTGGGATAGTCATATTTCATCAGAGCACTCAGGCTACATGCCCCATTGCAGCTACAACTCAACTACATGACAACCTAGGGAAAAAGGATTCGGAATGTCGAAAGTGGAGGTTAGATTCCTAGAGGTGAAGACCCAGTCTGTAGATATGTTTTCTATGGTATGGACGAGGTTGTTACATTAAATTATTTCACTAAAAGAAGAATCTCTAATTATTATAAAGTGATGATTTTCGGAACTTAATTTGGTTATGCTTATCTAATAAAATTCTTCTAATATGCTCCTCTTTCGGTTGAGCTTCGTAACTCAAAAATCTACTTATGTGAATATTGTATTGAGAAATTCTATGGGGTTAACTGTGTTTACCATTACGTGTTGAAATTTTGCTTAACATAAAATATTTAAATGAAGGAAATGGAATGTTTCGATTGGCACGATATGCATATTACTTGTGATTCAGAATTGAGGATGAGATCCTCGCGTGTTAAAATGATTTGGTATATTTAGAACGGACCTCGAGCCGCGGTGAAAGTTATGTCAAGATGAGATCCTTGTGATGGAAATTCTTGTGTTTAAATTCTTCCTTGTGAACTAAATTTTGTTTCTTTTTTTGACTTTAGTACTGGTAGGGAGTCATGCTTGTTAAACTTATTAATTATGTACAAAATAAGAGTAATAATAATAATATTAATAGATAAATAAACTAATTAAATATTTGTGCGTAACTTTCCAAATTCGTGCTATAATTATAGAGCCCTAACCTTCAAGGTAGGTGCCCGCCCAGGTGGCGTTAGATAAGGCACGTCATTTTGGGTAATTACGAAGTCTTCAAGCATCGTATCTCGATATCAGTATTGTGAAGGAATTGAAGGAGCAGTTACAGGATTTGTTGGATAAAAGCTTCATCAGGCCTAGTGTTTCTCCTTGGGGGTGCTCCAGTGTTGTTTGTGAAAACAAAATGGCTCAATGAGGATGTGCATTGACTACCGACAGTTGAATAAGGTTACTATCAAGAAAAAGTATCTTTTGCCGAGGATTGATGATTTATTCGACCAGCTTCAGGGTGCTTCAGTTTTTTCCAAGATTGACTTTAGATCTGGTTACCATCAGCTGAGGATTAGGGCGTCCGATGTCCCTAAGACAACTTTTCGCACTCGTTATGGGCATTATGAGTTCTTGGTGATGTCATTTGGGCTGACGAATGCCCCCGCTGCTTTCATGGAGTTGATGCACCGAGTATTCATGCCTTATTTGGAATCATTTGTGATTATTCTCGTTGATGATATATTGATATACTCTCGCAGCTGAGAGGAGCATGAGCAGCACCTTAGAGTCTCCCTCCAGACTTTGAGGGATAGTCAGTTGTATGCAAAATTTTCCAAGTGTGAGTTTTGGTTGAGTTCAGTTGCATTTCTAGGCCATGTGGTATCGTCAGAGGGTGTTCAGGTGGATCCCAAGAAGATTTCAGCAGTCAGAGATTGGCCTAGACCCACCTCAGCTACAGAGATCCGGAGTTTCTTGGGCTTAGCAGTTTATTTCGTCGGTTTGTGGAGGGCATTTCATGCATTGCAGCCCCGATGACCCGGTTGACTTAGAAGAGTGCCCAGTTCAGGTGGTCTGATGAGTGTGAGGCGAGCTTTCAGAAGCTCAACACAGCATTGACCACGGCACCAGTGTTAGTTTTGCCCATAGGTTCAGGATCGTATACCGTTTATTGTGATGCTTCACGAGTTGGGCTTGGCGCAGTGTTGATGCAGGATGGCAAGGTTATAGCCTATGCTTCTCGTCAATTGAAGGTTCATGAGAAGATCTATCCAGTTCATGACTTGGAGTTAGCAGCTATTGTGCATGCATTGAAGATTTTGAGGCATTATTTGTATGGAGTTCCATGTGAGGTGTTCACGGATCATAAGAACTTACAGTATTGGTTTAAACAGAAGGAGTTGAACATGAGACAGAGTAGATGGGTAGAGTTGCTGAAGGATTATGATATTACCATTCTCTATCATTCGGGGAAGGCCAATGTGGTGGCCGATGCTTTGAGCCAGAAGTCAGCCAGTATGGGTAGTCTTGCCTATTTATCAGTCGGAGAGCGACCTCTTGCTTTGGATGTTCAGGCTTTAGCCAATCGATTTGTGAGATTGGAGGTTTCTGACACTGGCAGTGTTTTGGCCCATACTGTGGCCCGTTCTTCATTGTATGACCGTATTCGGGCCAGGCAGTATGATGATCGTCATTTATGTGTTCTTAGAGATAGAGTCAGGCACGGAGATGCCAAGTAGGTTACGGTTGATGTTGAGGGAGTTTTGAGGATGCAAGGACGGATTTGTGTACCCGATGTGGATGGTATTCGTAAGTTGATACTTTAGAAGGCCCACAGTTCCCGATATTCTATTCATCCGGGCGCCGCAAAGATGTACCAAGACTTGCGGCAACATTATTGGTGGAGTAGAATGAAGAAGGATATTGTAGCTTATGTAGCTCGATGCTTGAATTGTCAGCAGGTTAAGCACGAGCACCAGAGGCCCGGTGGATTGATGCAACAGATTCAGCTTCCCGAGTGGAAGTGGGAGCGTATCACCATGGACTTTGTAGTTGGACTCCCACGGACTCAGAGGATGTTTGATGAAGTATGGGTAGTTGTGGATAGGCTGACTAATTCAGCGCACTTCATTCCAGTATCAGTTTCGTATTCAGCAGAGAAGTTGGCAAGGATCTATATGAGAGAGATTGTTGGACTGCATGGTGTGCCCATATCCATTATATCAAACCGAGTCCCTCAGTTTACCTCCCATTTCTGGAGAGTATTTCAGCGAGAGTTGGGCACCCAGATTGATTTGAGCACAACATTTCATCCTCAGACGGACGGGCAGTCCGAGCATACTATTCAGATTTTGGAGTATATGTTGCGAGCTTGTGTCATTGACTTTGGTGGTTCATGGGACCAGTTCTTGCCTTTAGCTGAGTTTAACTACAACAACAGCTATTAGTCGAGCATTCATATGGTCCGTATGAGGCGTTGTACGGTAGACGCTATCGGTCTCCAGTCGGATGGTTTGAGCTGGGAGAGGCTATATTGTTGGTGTCTGAGTTAGTCCAGGATGCCTTGGACAAGGTGAAGATCATTCAGGATAGACTTCGTACAGATCAGTCCAGGCAGAAGAGTTATGCGGATCACAGAGTTCGAGATTTGGCATTTATGACAGGTGACCGGGTATTTCTTCGGGTGTCGCTGATGAAGGGCATGATGAGATTCGGAAAGAAGGGCAAGTTGAGCCCTAGGTACATTGGTCCATTTGAGATTTTGGAAAAGGTAGGAGAGGCGGCCTACAGACTTGCCTTGCCACCGCATTTATCAGCCGTGCATCCAGTAGTTCATGTATCTATGTTCCGAAGGTATATTGCGGATCCTCTCCTGTTCTTGACTTCAGCGGTGTCCAGTTAGACCAGAATTTGTCTTATGAGGAGGAGCCAGTAGCTATATTAGCCAGGCAGGTTCATCAGTTGAGATCAGAGAGTTATCCTTCGGTTCGTGTTCAGTGGAGAGGTCAACCTGTTAAGGCAGCTACTTGGGAGTCCAAGCCCAATATGCGGAGCCGTTATCCCCACCTTTTCCCCGATTCAGGTACTTTTCTATGTCCGTTCGAGGATGAACGGTTATTTTAGAGGTGGAGATTGTGATGACCCAAAAGGGTCATCTTGTGTAATTTAGAAGAAACTGTGCTTTGAGGCCTCGAAAGCCTCGATTAATCTCACCTCGATATGTGTGCATAGCCCGGGCATGTAGCTGGGAAGCTTTTATGTGAAAACTTGATGGAAAGTTGATTTCATAATGATTAATTGATTCAAGTTAACTTTGGTAAATATTTTTGGTAAACGAACCCAGACTCTTTGACGGTCCCAGAGGGTCCACAGAAAAATATGGGACTTGGGCGTATGCTCGGAATCGAATTCCGAGGTCCCAAGCCCGAGAAATGAATTTTTAAAGAAAATTATTTTATGAAAAATAATAAAGACTTTTGAAAATGATAATTAATATAAAACTGTGTTGTCGGGCCCGTATTATGGTTCCGGAGCCCAGAACAGGTTGAATATATGTTATGTGAGTTATCTGTGAAATTTGGTGTAAAACGGACTTGAAATGATGAGTTTCAGATCAAAATCGGAATAATTAAGCCTTATGAAGTTTTGAGAAAATTCTAGGAGATTTGAGGTTTAATTCCTTGTTTGATGATATTTTGGTGATTTAAATGCTTGAATAAGTCTTTAGGATGATTTTGGAGTCGTGTGTGTTTTTGGTTTGGAGACCCAAGGGCTTGGGTGAGTTTCGGGTAGCTAACGGGGTGTGTAAAGGGTCAAAAATCTGGTGTTTTGTTCATTTTCTGGTGTCCAGGTACTTATCTTTATGCGAACGCACCCAAGGGGGTGCGAACTCATAGAGTAAATGTGGGGTCTGAGGGATCTGGGTAAAAGCTTTTGTGCGAACGAACCACTTAGGATGCGAACGCGGAGGGTGTTTTAGGCAAAGCAGTGCGAACGCACCATGCTAGGTGCGAACGCGTAGGGGTAGCTGAGGTTACACTGTGTGAACGCGGGGAGCTTGGGGCGAACGCATAGGCTTAGGGGGAGACCTGGGGGCTGGGTATTAATAACCCTGTGCGAACACGGCCCCACAACCGCAAATGCGCAAGTCTGGTAAGTTAAGCCTCTTCGAATGCGGCCTAGGGCCCGCGAACGCAGTGAAGAAAATTGCCCAGTTATTTTTAGTAGCCAAAAACAGACTTCAATACGGGATTTCACCTCCTTCCACCATCTTCTTCTCCCCCACACCTCCTTTGTCTATTTTAGAAGAGCTTCATCACCATATCCTCACAGGTAATCAATTCTAATTCCATTTTCCTTCTAGTTTCATCATCTATTACTAGAATCTAGGCCTAAAATCATTAAAACAAAGTAGAAATTAGGGGTTTTGGGTAGAGTTAGGGTTCATGGGATTTTGGATAATTCAACCTCAATTTGAGGTCGAATTTAAAAATAAATCATATATTTGAACTCGTGGGGGTATGGGTGATCGGGTTTTGGTCTGAGCCTCATGTTTGGACCAAGCGGGCCCGGGGTCGGAATTTGGTATTTTTGGAAGAATGCTAGTAATTAATATATTTACGCTATGAGATTGTATTAATGAGTCATTATTGATGTTAACAAGTTAATTATGTCTAGATATTGTTGTTCCGGAGTTGAAATTCAAAAGGAAAGGCGGTGTTAGAGGCTTGATTGCTATTTTGGACTCGAGGTAAGTGTCTTGCCTAACTTTGGTGAGGGAATAGGTATTGTATGCTATGTGCTAAGTGTTTATCATGTCCAATGCATAGGTGAGGTGACGAGTACCTATGGATTGTGTGTCAAGCATGCCCGTGAGTCCATTGTTGATGAAATTCTTGTCCTTACTTCCATATCTATTGTATTATGAATTATCTCTACTTGGAAGTTGATTGTTGTTGAAAATCCTCGTTGATGAACTTGTGATGTAATGGTCCTATTGAGGACCCAACTGTAAAGGATATACTTGAAAAGGTTGGTTATAGCTGAGACCCTTGCCGGGCAATTTGTTATGATAATGACTGATATTTTCCCCTTGCCGGGTGACAATGATTTGTGATTCCACTATGCTGCATTCCTTTCCATTTTGATAATTGTCATTGCATTGGTGAGGAAGAGTGTAATGCACGAAGGGTGATGTTGTGCTATAATTTACATTGATTACATCATATATTGCACAGTGAGGAAGAGAGTAAAAGCACGAAGGGTGANATGTCGTGCCGTTTCTTTTCACTGTTTAATTTGTGTTTTCAATCCCCGTTATTATTTTCGGATATTTTAAACTGTTGTTTTCGTTTCCATCATTTCAGTATTTGATATCCCTTACCCCCAGCATGTTCTTCCCCGTAATTGTATTCTTGTTTAGTTTTTACTATACTATTAAACTGCACAGGTACAATTTTTTTTCGTGTCCTAGCCTCGTCACTACTTCGGCCGAGGTTAGGCTCGGCACTTACTCAGTACATGGGGTCGGTTGTATTGATGCTACATTGCACATCTTATTGTTGTGCAGATCCCGCACTCAGACCTAGTGGACAGCGTTGAGGGAGTCTTCTTCAGTCCATCCTAGAGGATTCAAGGTATACCCGCCGGCGTTCGTGGGCCTTGGCGTCTCTCCTATCCCTAGTTCTTCATTTTTGTCTTGTCTTTCCTCTAGTTTTCAGAGACAGTCTTGTATTTCCTTTCAGACTTTGTATTTAGCACTCCTATGGACGGTTCGTGAGTTTGTGACTCCAGATTTTGGGAGAATTATTGCGACGTTGTATTATGTTGTCTTTACTTAGCTTTGAAACCTTATCTCTTTCCGCTGTTAAATTGTGAACTGTTTTTAGCGTATTATTTTAATTCGGTGTTATCATGTTAGTTTAACTGTACATGTTGGCTTGTGTAGTGGGTTCAACGTTAGACGCCATCACGGCCCGAAGGTGGGATTTCGGGTCGTGACATTTTTCCTTTTGGGGTAAGTGATTCCAATTGCACTTTTTTGCAATCAGAGTTAGGGAAGATGGGTTGTGAAAATGTCTCCATGCAAGTCCAACATGAATAGCTTTGTTCGTGTATTCGGCTTTTTGAATCCCAATGCCTCCCTAGCTTTTTGACTTGGTGATAGTTTCCCAACTCACTAGGTGCATCTTCTTTTTGTTGGGGGTGGTGCCCAAAATGAAGTTTCTTTGAAATTTATCAATTACTTTGGTGGTTTTTGAGGGAACTTTGATGAATTGCATGATATGATTTGGGATGCTATTTGTTGATGGCCCATTTTGATCCTCCCTTTTAAAATTAATTTAGTTATACTTAATAACTTGCAATAAATGTTTTCAAAGTATTTTCCAACAATGAATACCTATTTCTACAAATTAATTCAGTGACAGTAGTACTATGTAATTACAAATATATATACTATTTTAGTATTGTTAAAACAATTTCTATACATAAGTTTTATAATTAATTCAATAATTACTTCTTAAAACTGTTAATTAGTTTACCATTTCAATAATTCAAAATTAACGTCCTAGTGAAGTATTTTTACAAATAATCAATTAGTTACGATAATTAGTAGTAGTTAACAATTATAATTTTCATTAAATTTTATTAAAAATTATTAAGTTTATTTAATTTAATTTCAAAAGAGATTAAAGACCAAAAGGCCACGATTGAAATTCTTGAATCAATTATAAAATGGCTACCTTTTAAATAATTTTTAGCCCAAATACAAGGCCTAATTCAGACTTGACCCAATCCAAACACCTATCTCCTTCTCCACTTTGGCAATCCATGCCACTCTCCATAAGCCAATCACAATATGCCACATCACCCACCTCTTTCACTCACAAAGAAAGCACAATGAATCTGGACAGTTGATCTATCAGATCAACGACACATGTTTTATCCCTAATGTTCCTTTAATTTTGGTATCTTACCAAACTCAATCTCAGTCGTTCAAATCCAACCATCCAATGGCCGTAACTTTTTACATCCTTTAATGCCCAAATTATTAGGGCCATTGATCATTAGATCCAACCGCTCAGATTCTGACTCTCACTCTTAAACCTAGATACCACCCCCCCCCCACATACACACACACACACAAAATACAAAAAACCCTAAATCATTCAAACACTCACCCAGCAGCCTCACCTCCCACTTTCCTCTTCTTCTCTCATCTCTCTCAAAACCACAGGCTCATTAATCACCCAAACCTTGCACTAATTAGTGCAAGGTCACGAGTTCTTCAGAGAATCATGTTTCCTGTCTCTCATGTCCGCGATTCTCGCCGCCCATTTTTATCACTCTATTTCAAATCTCCCAAATTTGAACCCTAGGGCTTAAACATGAAACATCAAATCTTCGAATCTCTCTTGTGTTATGTTATCAAAGCATTCGTGAAGCTTCGTTAGAGATTTTGTGATGAATATTCTATATCCAGAGGTGAAATACAGTGACCTCTGGGTGTTCAGACTTTGTCCGCTGATTCTCGCTTCCAACGATCAACTTCTCTCCTCGCAAGTTAAACATCCTAACTGATTTTCTTGTTGTTCTCTTAAATTCACTCAATCGTGCTCACATCACCTGGTAATTATCGTCTTCAACTATCTTAGTTTGAGTCTTGAAACCCGAAGGCATTGAATGCCACTATAAATAGGGCTTTCAATACCCTCACCTAACAAGAGAGATAACCTAAGAACTAATACCTAACACTGAAGAGATACACACAAAAAAAACACTGAGAAGTTTAGCCCTAGGTTTCTCAGTGTTTTCCTTTTCCTTTTTGCGGAGTATTATCGTTGGTCAAAACTCGAGTGTTCTATGATCTTAAGAAGCTAAAAAGAGCTCTCGCTTGGTCTGCTTCTCTAAAAAAGGTCAACACCTCTTTCAATCTTCTCTTTTGTTAGAATACTACCAGCATGCTAAGTTAGATTCTGTATATTACAGTTGTTCTATGGTGTTTAATATGTTTATACTTGTGCTCTGTTAGTTTGATGGCTACTTGTGATTAGTCTTCTTGCTATGAGTATTTAAATGATGGTTGATTAGAATATATAATTGATTCTTGTTGATCTTATTTCCTGAGTTTTCAACAGCTTACATGTTTAAATTATTATTTGTTCATGTTCACATGAACCTTATAAGCTTGGAATGCAGCAACTCTTATGCTCTCGTGTTGCATCTCTATAGCTTGTGAGTTTTTGAAGTTGAACATATATGCTGATAATTATGATTGAATGAATCTTAAGGTGTTTCAGTTTATATCTCCTATCATTTAACCTTAAGCAGGAACTCTAAGTGTTTGAATGTTATTTCACTGCTCATGTCTATTAGACTGTTTCTGAGTCACTACTATGGTCTTTCATTTTTTTTAGTTGCTACTATTCTATAGTTAAGTAATAGCTTGTAAAAAGGAAGTATTATCAACATTGTATTCATATACTAACTAGAACTAAGTTTTGAGTTAAACCTATGTTAATGTACTGCATTTCCCTTATCTCTAACCTTTTTCTTAATTCAACTCTAAAAATGTGTAAGGTTTCCCTTTTTTACATAAGAATCATCATTGCATTTGAAGTGTTTAAGTACCTAGCTGAATGTTGCATGCTCTCGTTTAGTTCATGATTATATATAATGTAACGATCCTATCGGTTGTTTTGAGCTATAGCGTGTCGTTCGGCAGTTTTAGACCTTGGGTAGCTTCACTTCAGGTATTATGACTTGTACGTGTGGTCGAAATTGAATTTCAGGAAGTTCAGAGTTGATTGGAAAGAAAATTTTAATTTTAGAAGCTTTAAGTTAGAAGAATTGACTGAGGTTTGACTTTTGAGTAAACGACTTCAGAATCGAGATTTGAAGGGTCTAACAGGTTTGAATGATGATTTCCAACTTGGCCGTATGTTCTGGTTGAGTATCGGATCACCCAGGAGCATTTCGATGCTTATTGTAGAAAGTTGGCATTTTAAAGGTTTTAAAATTTTATAAGTTTGGTTTTAGGTGGATTATTGTGTTAGCAATGTACGTTTGGGATTCCGACCTTAGAATAGGTTTGTATTGTGATTTATGACTTGTACATAAAGTTTGGTGTCATTCCGGAACATTTTCATATGATTCAGATGCGTTCGTAGAAATTTAAAAATTTGAAAGCTTAAAGAAAGATTTCGATCGTCGATTCGTAGTTTAGATGTTGTTTGGAATGATTGGAGGCTTCGACCAATTTTGTATTATGTTTTGGTACTTATTGGTGTGATTGGATGGGGTCCCGAGGGCCTCGGGTGTGTCTCGGATCGAGTTCAGACTAATATTGGAATTTGTGGAATTGTTGGTTTCTGGGCATCTAGTTTCCTCTTCCGCGATCGCGAGAAGGGGGCCGCGATCACGAAGGGTTAAGTGTACTGGTGGAATTTTTTTTCTACACGATCGCCTATATGGTCGTGTTCGTGGAGGTCGAGCTAGAGGTTCTTCACATTCGTATGGGAGCTATTGCAAACGCGCTGTGCTAATGGGGCTGGCCTATTTGGGAAGAATTGTTCTATGTGATCACGTAGTGGGGCTCGTGATCGTGAAAGATGAAGTGGCTGAGCAACACGATCGCGTTCTGGGCATCGCGTCCGCGAAGAAGTGATTCTGGAGGCAGGGTTGTTTGGCCTTCACGATCGCGAGGGTTATTCCACGATCGCGAAGAGGAACGACCTGGGCAGTGAGTTTTTATTTCGGGACTTAGCCCATTTCTCTCACTTTTTCATTTGGATTGGGCGATTCTTGGAGCTTTTGGAGGGAATATTTTCATCACTCAAGGTAAGTAATCCCCACGTATTGTACGTTAGTTACATGGATTCTATAAGGATTTAACATGGAAATTTGTGAAAAATTGTGGGATTTTGGAGAAAATCTAGAATTTGGTATTTTAGATTTACCACGAAATTGGACAGGGAATTGGGAATACATAATACATTTGAGTTCGTAATGTGATGGATAAAGTTTATTTTTGAAAATTCTCGAAATCCGGGCACGTGGGCCCGAGGTTTGACTTTATTGACTCTTAGGGCGGAGTAGGGGATTTTTATGAATTGATTAATTATAAGCATTGGAATATATTTTGATTGAGTTGCATATTGTTTTACTAGTTTCGGATTGTTTGTCTTGAATTGAAGAGTTAGAGAGGAATTGGAGCCGATTTTGAAACTTCGGAGCGAGGTAAATCTCTTGTCTAACCTTGTGAGGGGGAACAAACACCTAGGTGATATTTATTGTTATGTGCAACTAGTTGTGAGTTCGACATACGCATGAGGTGACGAGAGCCCGTACGTAGCTAAAGCATGTTTATGTCTGGATAGACTTAGGATTTTATCATGTAATAATTAAATTATTTAAACTCAAACTGCTGGCTTAATTAATTAAAGTTATAATTGAACTTGATTTAGAAATAAATATATGTATACTAGGCCAAGTCTAAACACTTTGAGTTGTGGAAGAGTTATTTGAGAAGCGGTAAAGATTATATTATTTTTTTGCTCATGTACTATATTGTAAACACGTGTCTCGTAATTCGGTAACTTCTTCCTTTCTTGTGGAGTGTGTAACGACCCGACCGGTTGTTTTGCGCTCTAGCACGTCATTCAGTGGTTTGAGTCCTTGAGTAGCTTCACTTCAGGTATTATGACTTGCATGTATGGTCGGAAATGAATTTCGAGAAGTTCGGAGTTGATTCAGATGGAAAATTCTCATTTCAGAAGCTTTAAGTTGGAAGAGTTGACTAAGGTTTGACTTTTGAGTAAACGACCTTGGAATAAGGATTTGAAGATTCAAATAGGTTCGTATGATGATTGTGGACTTTGGCGTATGCCGGGATCGGGTTTTTGGATGACCCGGGAGCGTTACAACGCTTATTGTGGAAAGTTGGCATTTTGGAAGAATTTCATGAATTTGGGTTGAAGTCTATTTTAATGTTATCGACGTCAGTTTGGGATTCTGAACTGGAAATAGCTCTGTATGGTTATTCTGGTATTAGGAGCACATCCGGATGTGGATTTGGAGGTCCGTAGGTTATTTCGGGGTCGTTTGGCGAAAGTTGGAAG
This sequence comes from Nicotiana paniculata, assembly GCA_005239505.1. Lineage (NCBI taxonomy): Eukaryota > Viridiplantae > Streptophyta > Magnoliopsida > Solanales > Solanaceae > Nicotiana > Nicotiana paniculata. The sequence goes on along the minus strand of ML321711.1, from coordinate 2,016 downwards.
TTGAATGTTTATGGAAGTTTGACCGGGAGTGGAATTTTTGATATCGAGGTCGGATTCCGATTCCGGAAGTGGGAGTAGGTTCGTCATTTCAATTATGACTTGTGTGCAAAATTTGAGGTCAATTGGAATTGATTTGATAGGTTTCGGCATCAAATGTAGAAGTTGGAATTTCTTATTTTCATTAGTCTTCAATTGGGGTGTGATTCATGTTTTTAGGGTTGTTTGATGTGATTTGAGGTCTCGACTAAGTCAGTGATATGTTTTGAGACTTGTTGATATGTTCGGACGGGGTCCCAAGGGGCTTAGGTCAGTTTCGGGGTGGTTTCGGACCATTTCTAGGCCATTTATAACAGTTTGTTTTTTGCTACAACAGTGTGCTATGCGATCGTGGGGAAATGTCCGTGATCGCGTTGAGTAAAATGGAAGAAATTGGCCAGTGATTCGTGATCGTGGAAGACAATTCGCGATCGCGTAGAGGAAACTTCTACTGCACTGACCCGACTTTGGAAGCTTATATCTCATAATCTATAAGGAATTTGGAGATGATCCAAAATAAAAGTTGTAGCCCTTTGTGCCTAGTTTTCAGAAAATCAAACCATTTGGCACTTGGAGTTTTGTACATAATATTATGGTTGGTACACTACAGGCTGTCCGGGAAGATGTTTGGAAATCGTGAAGAAGAAATTTCTGTTGCACATGACTGACTTGAGCAGCTTATATCTCGAAATATATCAGGAATTGGGAGATGAACAAAACATAAAAGTTGTAGATCTTGGTGTCTAGTATTTAGAAAGTTAAACCATTTGTCATTCAGAGTTTTGTAAAAAAATTATGACTATTATACTAGAGGTTGTCTGGAAGAATTGAAGATGGCTTTTGGAAAAACTTGTTCTTATCGGGGGAGAATGGCCACGACCGCATAGAGTAAAAAAATGATGTAAAAATTTTGTGCTTCATGATCGCGGGAATCTGACCGCGATCATATAGGGTAAATGTCTGCGCAGCAGATTTAAGTTCTAAATATGGGACCTCATCCCATTTTCCATTTTTAACGATTTGGAGCTCGGGAAAGGGCGATTTTTGAGAGATTTTCAAGGGAAAACATTGGGTTAAGTGTTCCTTATCCTAAATTTATTTTATTTAATGATTCTATACTTAATTACATCATGAATTCGTGAATTAATGGAAGAAAAATCAGATTTTTATAAAATCTTTCAAAAATGTAAAATGAAGATTTGAAATGCAATCTGATGTCGGAATTTGATAATTTTTTTATGGTTGGACTCGTCCCGGGATGGGTGTTCAAATTACAAGAGTTTTTTTCGAAATTCGAGACGTGGGTCCCACTGTTGAATTTTGAGATGAATTTTGAATTTTTATTCGGAAGATTAGTAATTTCATATGGAATTAATTCCTATGATTCATGTTGAGTATATTGATATGTTTGTGACTAGATTTGAAGCTTTTGGACACCAATTCGCGAGGCAAAGGTTTATTGGAATCTTGAATTTGGTTTTGAAGCGAGGTAAGTCTCATGTCTAACTCTGTGAGGGGGAAACTACCCCGAGGTGTTGTAATTGATATTTGCTACTTGTTACGGGGCTATGTACGCACGAGGTGACGAGAGTCCATACGTAGCTACATACACGTTATTGTCCGGGTAGACCCAGGTTCACGTCATGCTATGACTGTACTACTTGAGACTAGACGTGCGAAGAGTGATAGACTTGCTATTGTAGAGATTTGACGAGTTTCATGATTAGTCATGGAATAATTGTGTTCCCTTGAGGATTTCTCCCGCGCTATGCGTTTTCATCGAAAGGCTTTTCTTAAAATTATGACTCACACCTTCATCTGTGAGTGGGGTTAAGGACCCGTTTAAGCTTCTTATTTTAATGGGATCGGTCCATTCGCCTCGGTAGGATTATGTACTGATCACGCTCAACTATGTCTTATTAAAAGACTAAACGGGCGCTGCAAATATAATCTGGGGTATTAAGCCCAAAGTCGATCCCA
>MDKI01288139.1:0-13120 GCA_005239505.1 Nicotiana paniculata | reverse complement strand
AAACGCAACTTAACAAGAAAATAAAAATGATAAGAAGTGATAGGAGTGGTGAATATGAATCTCTGTTGCTCCCAAATGCACACGCAAGTATATGTGGTCGTACAAGTAATATAATGATAAGTTGAGTGTCGAACCCACAGAGACTTGTATAAACTACTCACTAAATCACTAAAGTTGTTATTCAATCCAGCAAAAATCAAAGTCCAATAATGTGATTATATTATACTGCGATTCTAAGTAATAACTAAATTATCAAGTAACGGATTGATTGTTGTGTATTCAATAAATATAAATATTCCAGGATTGTGATCGATTCACCATTCGTATTTTGTTCTAATTAACTCTCCCTTTCATATAATTCAGTCATGGTTGCTAATTAATCGATAATTGCTCTCATAGCCTTCTCCTGAAGTACTACTCACCTATTCTCAATAGATTAACGCCTATATTCGTATGAAATTAATCTATTAGAACGCATTAAGATTACGATATTTAATTAAGTACGATGACTAGGTATATTCCAATCTTAACCACAAATCCGCTCCCCTGAAGGGTTAAAATCGCGCTCTCTTAAATTCTTCTCGAATCTATACACGGCTTTTTCAAGAATAGCATAGATAGTAAATAGAACCTAATTGCTAGCCAGAAAATTAAGCAATTAAACACAGAATTGAAGAAACAACCATATATTGGTGAATTATAATCAAGGTCAAGCTAATGTAAAACAACAATATTCATGGCTAAATCACAACCCCAGAACAATGGGTGTTTAGCCACCCATGAAGTAATTAAACAATTGCATAAGTGTTGAATCAATTGAAAATACTAGAGAAAGATGAAGAAAACTTAGAATTCTCCGCTTCCTAACGATCCCGTGTGTGTTTTTCCTCCAAAGTGGCGTCAACCTCCTCCAAAAATAGGTTTAGTCTTGCTTTTATACGTGTTTGGTAGATCTAGGGCCGAATAAACTATGTTCCGGGCAAAATAGGCCTATTTCCCGCCACCGGCGCCCTGGACAGCACTGGGCGCCCACCAGGGCGCTGCTCCTATTTTAGCTACTGCCTTGCACTTTCGCCGGTTTCGTCCTTTGACTCTAATTTCGTGCGTTTCGCCGCGATTGCTCCCGGATCATTCCTATACATAAAAACACTTAAAATTAATACTAATCATCATGTTTAACAGCCCAAATTCACGAAACAAAAGTAAAACATGAGGCAATATACACACAAATATATATACTTTAAGCTAAACATCAACACCCCACAGTTAGTCTTTTGCTCGTCCTCGAGCAATGAGACAATCTACTACCCTTCAACACGTACAAAGTTCATTATCAAGGAGAATTTTACTTTTAAATCACACACTTTACCCCTTTGACTATGATCGACACCGACAATCAAGTATGAACATACAAAAAATCATATTCTTCTCCTTTTAAACATGCCCGAGTATAATTAAATCAATCATACCAACAGCCAAATTGCAACCACCAGCCTCAAGAGTCAACTTGTAACCATTAAGCCCCCTCAATTCACGCACTTACCCAACAAGAAAGTTTACAACATTATCAATCGTTCATGAGATCATGTGCCCTCACCAACAAACAAAAGAGTGAATATAGACTAGTCCACACATTCAAATATGCTTTTGAACATAATTTAAGGATACCACACAATTGAACCAAATTCACTCACTCTCACAAAGAATTCATATGCATCCTGTGATCGTACCATAAGCTTGCCCGTAGTGTAGATCTCTACTAATTTAAGCTAGCCAAATCTATGATCAATTAGGACTTTAAAGGTTGTAATGTAGGCTAAGGGATGGATAGGATATATTTAAGAATAGTTACTAACCCTCCTAAGCACTTTAATACACTACATTCACAATTCAAACTCATAATATTCTCAACTAATTCACTTGCCACAACCCATATACAACATAACCCTTTTTCAATTAAGCACTTTTATACTTCCACTAGCACACATTAATAGGAAGTGGAGGTGTGTATATTTTTCTATATACTTTCACTATAATTTTTCTCTTCTTTCTTTTACAACAATTTTTTTTTTTACACACACTCCATACATGAAAGTTCATTCGCTAGTGGCTTTTGATTTCAATTTTAGTGCACCAATGGGCCTTTTCATGGCTCCACTCAAAAACTATTCCCCAATATCTCACCTTACTTCTTTTAGTGACTAAGTGCCTTAAGAGGTAAAGGTGCAAAAATCTCAAATTGAGAACAAAATAGGGGTACGACTTGTAATGTGGGTGCCAAGGAAAAGTTCTATAGGCTCAAAGGGGCTAGCGACGGAAAGTTTATTTTTATGCAACAAGCACATCCATGATCAAGCAAGAAAATTCCTACGTCATCTTCTAGACTAGCATAACCTACAATTTCGCTTCAATTAACACACGTGGCAAGTTCTAGACTATACAAAATAGCATAGAAGATCACTAAGCCTCACACACACATTGCACATGACTCAATCACGATGGTTTTGTTCAACTCTCAAGTCAAGAAAGCATACACATTGAGAAAATTAAGCAATATTACACTATGTGGCATACAAGTCAAACAACTTAGCCAAGGCATCACAAAATAGGCTATTTATCTTTACTTAGGCTTCACATGTCAAACCAAATACAAGGGAAACAGAATGTATGTCATAACCTAATATGCCAGCACCAACCATGTCAATGGGTATCTCAAATTTACCCAGTTTCTTCCTAACTACTCCTAAGAAAAAACTTTAAAGTACCCGGTTCGAGCTACACCCTTGGAAAAGAACCGGTGCCCAAAGAAAAACCAAGGGATACTACCTAACTATCCTTAAAAAAGTCTTTTTGGTGTTTTTTAGTCGGACTTTATCCCTCAAGAAAATTGTCCAACAGATCCATCGTTGGGAAAAATCCGAGTTTTTTTTTATTTTTTTTTCATTTTGGTTTCTTAACTAATAATAATAAACAAAATTAATAATTTTATACAATTACACTTCAGAAAGTAGTTTCCCCACCCCACGCTTATATTATGCATAGTCCTCGATGTATGATCACAGAGAAAAATACTAAAACAAGGGTAAAAATACTCCCTGAGACCCTCTTGGGCTTAGCTCGGACATGATCCTCAATCTTTAGATTCGGGACGACCCCACACTTAACCTCAAACATGCTCCTCCGCTTCAACTTTGAGTACTCAGACTTCCCCTACTCTACAAAATAAAAATAACACAAAACTCGACACTAAAAAAATTTAAAACATAATAAATAAAAGATATACAGGCTGGGTTGCCTCCTAACAAACGCCTTATTTTATAGTCGTGGCACGACTTTGCTACTCTGCTCAGGCTGCTCGCTTTCTCTTCTTATTTCTCCCATGAAGCCTAGCCTTTTTGCACGCTCTTAACGGGTCTCCTTTTTCATCTCTGGCTCTATTCTCCATCATCTTTAAACCCCCAGCTTGCAATACCACCTCCTCTGAATCACTACCATTCACATAAGGACTCTGATCTATCCCCTTCAATTCGACCACAATAATCATGCACAAGTCTTCATAATGCTTAGGGAGCTTAAGTTCCTTGTACACATTAAAAGTGACCTCCTCATCATCAACTCTCATTTTTAACTTCCCTGCCCTCACATCAATAATTTCTCCACCAGTAGCTAAGAATGGTCGCCCAAAAATAATGGGCACTTCCTCATCCGTCTCGTAATCAAGGACAATAAAATCAGCGAGAGGAATAAACTTTCCCACTCGAACTAAGACATCCTCAATAATTCCTTCTGGCATAACTAGAGACCTATCTGCTAACTGTAAAGTGACTGTAGTAGGTCTAAGCACCCCCAATCCGAGTTGCTTGAACAAATAAGATTGCATCAAATTTATACTAGCCCCTAAATCACATAGGGCTCTACCAACTTCTTGTTTTCCAAGAGACAAAGGAATTGTGAAACTCCCAGGATCCTTCAACTTAGGAGGAAGCTTATTTTGAACTTTGGCAATGCACTCTTCAGTAAGTGCAACTGTTTCAAACTCTACATGTCTTCGTTTATTTGCCACAAAATATCTGAGATACCTCACATACTTAGGCACTTCCTGCAAAATTTCCACCAAAGGAAAATTCACACTCACTTGGCTCAAAATATCTAAGAATTTTTTGTACTTAGCATCATCTTTTTTGCTTCTTTGTGGAAACAGAGGTGGTGGCCTTGTCTCAATTACTGGCTCGAGTCCTTTATTATCTTTCTCATTCCCCTCAACTGGTGTGGGAACTAATTCTCCTTCAGGATGATCCGTATTCTTCTTTTTCTTTGGAACTTCTTCTAGTACTCTTCCATTTCTCAAGGTAATCTCATTTACTTGAGCCTTAGGATTGGGCTCAGTGTCACTAGGAAGAGCCCCTACTGGTCTGATATTTTGGGCACTGGCAAGTTGGCCCACGTGGTGCTCCAAATTTCTCAGTGCTACGGCTTGAGCCTACTAATCAACCATTATTTTCTGATTGAAATCTTGTTGATCTGCTATTAATTTCTGATTGAGGGCTTGCTGGCCGGCCATCAATTTCTTCATCATCTCCTCAAGGCTAGCTTGTTGTTCAGCCTGGGGTGGTCTGTATTGCTGTTGAGGTGCTTGGGGCCGGTATTGATTCTAATTGCCTTGATTTCCACCCCAAGAGAAGTTTGGGTGGTTCCTCCAGTTGGGATTATAAGTGTCCCTATACTGATTTGTTTGGCCTCGATTTACATTACCCACAAAATATACAGACTCTGGATTTTCTGGGCATAGATTGCTCATGTGACCCTCTTCACAGACTTCACAAAATACCTGAACCTGTTGCACTGGCTGGGCTTGTTGTTTGTTAATGATTATGGTCATCTGATTGACTTGGTTGGTCAACGTAGAGATCTGTGCTGACAAGGCTGAGACAACATCTAATTCAAGAACCCTTGGTGATTTTTGTACCATATTCCTACCCGTCTCTCCTTGCCAATCCGAATTGCTTTTGGAGAATTTGTTCAATAATGCAAATATTTCGTCATAGTTCTTCTCCAATACTTGACCTCCAGCTGCAGCATCTACCACAATCTTTGTTTGGGGATGGAGCCCCCCTAAGAAAGTGTGAACTAACACTTCGTTCATCTGATTATGATGAGGACAGTCTCTGAGTAGCCCCTTGAACCTTTCCCATGTTGAATATAAAGATTCTCCTACTTTCTGTTTAAAGAAAACTATCTCACTTCTGATCTTTGCAGTTTTTCCTGAAGGGAAGAACCTTGCCAGAAATTTTCTTGCCAAATCATTCCATGATGTAATGAAATTAGTTGGTTCTGCCTTTAGCCATCACTTAGCTTCGCCCTACAGAGAGAATGGAAAAAGTGTGAGCCTCACATAATCTGGAGTGACACCGTTAGTGATATAAGTATAACTAATCTCCAAGAAGTTCAGAATATGGGTTGTGGATCCTCGTGTGGAAGACCCATACACTGCCCATTTGTATGAAGTAGCTGGATCATGCTCTGTATTAGCTCAAAGTGCCCTGTAATTCTGGGTTTCACGATGTTGGAGGTAACATTAGCAATATTGGGCATTGCTACCTCCTAAACAGCCATATGTTGCTCCTCTTCCATGTTCACAGGAAATTGAACGAGTGCCTGAATATTGTTTGTATCCCTTGCTTCCCTCAACCTCCTGTGAAATGTTCTCTCAGGTTCGAGGTCAAAGCCGTCGAGTCTTGTGACGACCCAAAAGGGTTTCACCTATGTTATTACCCATCCCATACTTCTGAGGCCTTAAAACCTTATTTGTATTTTCCTCGATTTGCGTGGGCAGTTCGAGCACGTAGCCGGACAGCTTAAACATGAGATTTTGTGAAAAACGCTAAGATTTGATATTAAAAATGAATAAATTTTACTGAGGTCACTATTTTGGGTAAATGAACCCGGACCTGTAATTTGACGGTCCCGGAGGGTCCGTAGGAAAATATGGGACTTGGGCGTATGCCCGGAATCAAATTCCGAGGTCCCAAGCCCGAGGAATGAATTTTTGAGTAAAATTATTTTCTCAAAATATTTAAGGAAATTGAAAGTGAAATCTGATTAGAAAGTGATGGTATAGGGCCCGTATTTTGGTTCCGTTTCCCGGTACAGGTCTTATATATGGTTTAAGTCCTTTTTGTAAAGTTTGGTTGAAAATGGATTTCGTTTGACGTGTTTCGGACTTAAAATGGAAATTTTGATGTTTTATGAAATTTGATAGAATTCATGGATTTTGAGACTTAATTCGATGTATATGATGTTATTTTGGGTATTTAATTGTACGGATAAGTTCATGGGATGATTTTGAGGTAGTGTGCATATTTGGTTTGGAACCCCGAGGGCTCGGGTGAGTTTTGGATAGGCCACAGACTTCATATTTGGACTTGGAATCTGCTGGTGTGGCTGATCTGCATGAATCGCATTTGCGAAGCCAGCATCGCAAATCCGAAGGTATAGCTGGGCAGGCATGATCGCAATTGCGACCAGTAGCATCACAAATGCGAAGGTATACCTGGGCAGGCCTGATCGCAAATACGAACAAGATGTTTGCAAATGCGAAGTCCCCCCTTCTGCTCAGTGTTCGCAAATGTGAACTATACTTCGCAATTACTATGTCAGGGGTATTCACAATTGCGAACCCCTGTTCGCATTTGCGAAGCCAACCAGTAGCCTGCACTGTACAAAACCGAATTTTTACTTCATATTTCATATTTTCTCAAACTCAACACTCTTAAGCGATTTTTCCAAGAACAAGACTCTTCCAAATCAGTTGTAAGTTGGTTTTCACTAATTTCATTCAATCATTAACATCATTTAGCACAATTTCAGCTTAAAATTCAGGGATTTCCATGGATGAAATTGGGTGTTTGGGGTAGAACTTAGTTTTTTCAAAAATTGGGATTTGAGTGGGTGATTGACCTCCGATTTGAGAGACTTTTATATGGCTAGACTCGTGAGAGTACGAGGGTTCTGAAAATGTAAAATTTACCCGACTCCGAGATGCTGACCTGAGGGGCATTTTGGTCATTTCACCTAATTTCGCGTTGTAACCTTGAATTGAATAGTAGAATCAATTGCATGAGATGTTATTACGGTATGAAATTTATTTGAATAGATTTGGGAAATTTGGAGTCGGATACTCGTGGCAAACGTGTGGTTTCAAGTTGATTTTGGGCCGGTTCGAGGTAAGTGACTTGTCTAACTTTGTGTGGGGGACCTTACCCCTTAGGATGTTATATTTGGTAATTGAATGCCTTGTACGTGAGGTGACGAGCTCATACTTGTGCTAATTGTTGAAAATCCGATTTTTCTTTAAATATTTAGCATGAGTTCCTTTCTTACCTGTTTTATTTTAATTGCAACTATAGTCTATGTTAGTTTAGAGAATCATGCCTAGTTGCCCGAATTGCTTATTTGATTAAATTGCCTTAATTGCACTACGTGAAGCATGTTAGACTAAAATTACTTGTTGCCTTGTATTTTTGCACTTTAATTCTTCACGTCTTCTTGTTGTGCCATGTATTTACTTTGGGACTACAGAACACTATTCTGGGAGATCCCCCCTGCATATTTATTTTGGGACTACGGAACGCTATTCCGGGAGATCCCCCCTGCATATTTATTTTGGAACTACGGAACGCTATTCCGTGAGATCCCCCTACATATTTATTTTGGGACTATAGAACGCTATTCTAGGAGATCCCCCTGCATATTTATTTTGGGACTACGAAACGCTATTCTGGGAGATCCCCCTGCATTTTTATTTTGGGACTACGGAATGCTATTCCGGGAGATCCCCCCTGCATATTTATTTTGGGACTACAGAATGATATTCCGGGGGATCCCCCTGCATATTTATTTTGGGACTGCGGAACGCTATTCCGGGAGATCCCCCTGCATATTTATTTGGGGACTACGGACCGCTATTCCGGGAGAACCCCCTGCATATTTATTTTGGGACTACGGAACGCTATAGCGAGAGATCCCCCTGCACATTTACTTTGGGACTACGGAACGCTATTCCGAGAGATCCCCCTGCATATTTACTTTGGGACTACGGGACGTTATCCCGGGAGATCCGCCTGCATATTTACTTTGGGACTATGGTATGATCCTTCCGTTATACATGTGATGGACTACGGGACGGTATCCTGGGAGATCCACTAGATAGTTGAGAAAAGGACTACAGGACGGTATCCTAGGAGATCCTCATTGTTACCATTGTTACTGAGTTGTTCGTACTCCGTGTTTACTCTGTTCTTGTGTTTTCTTATTTCCTTGTTTGACCTGACTTACTTCACTGCTATATTCATTATTACTGTCTGTTTTCATATTGTAAATCCCTATTATATTGTTTGACCTCAGTAGGGCTCTGACCTTCCTCGTCACTACCCGACCGAGGTTAGGCTTGGCACTTACTGAGTACCGCTGTGGTGTACTCATGCCCTTTCCTGCGCATGTTTTTCATGTGCAGATCCAGGTACCTCCACTCAGGCGCACTATCCCCGAGGTTGAGAGATACAACGGAGACTTTGAAGTACATCGTCCGTCCGCAGACCAGGAGTCTCTATCTTTCCAGCTTTTTGTGAAAAGTTATCCTTCCTTACAGTTGTATAGATATTCTAGAGTTAGAGCAGTGTATTATATTCCGTTAGCCTGTGGTTCCCGTGAGTTTTCGGGTTTTGGGGTGATGTTGTAGACTTCCGTATTATTTTGGGATGTATGTGCCAAGTGGCATTTATTTACAGTCTTTCTTTTAGATTTCTTAACTTTCTTTTACTTCATTATTCCGCAAATTTTTGTTTTATTCCACATTGCTAGGCTTACCTAGTTATAGGGACTAGGTGCCGTCACGACATGTTCACGGAGGGCGAACTGGGGTCGTGACAAGTTGGTATCAGAGCTCTAGGTTCATAGGAGTCACAGAACACATGCCAGTTTATTAGAGTCTCGCTGATCAGTACGGAGACGTCTGTTGTTATATACGAGAGGCTATGTAACTGTTTAGGAAAAATCTTCACTTCATTGATTTCCTTGTCGTGCAATATTGTTGACATCAATTCTAAACTTCTTCTTTCTATTCTCTCACAGATAGTGAGGACACGTGCTACTCGGGACGATCAGGTGCCCGTGCCCCCTACAGCAGCCGTCAGAGGCCGGGGCCGGGGTAGAGGCCGAGGACGCGCATGTGGTGCCGCGAGAGCACCTGCGCGAGCTGCCTCCGAGGTACCACCAGCAGGTCCAGTCGAGGTCCAGACACCTGCCACGCCTACTGCCACTACTACTCTAGCCCTTCAGGAGACATTAGCTCAGTTCATGTCCATGTACACCACTCTGGCTTAGGCAGGGTTGCTTCCCCTTGCTGCAGCCACATCTCAGGCCGGGGGAGGAGCACAAACTCCCGTCGCCCGCACTCCTGAGCAGTGAGTGCATGTAGAGCAGGTCCCAGAGGTCATTCATGTGCCGCTTGTAGTGCCAGCTCAGCCCGAGGAAGGGTCAACTGCTTCAGAGGACGAGCAGCGGAGACTTGAGAGGTTCAAGAAGTATGACCCTCCGGTATTCAGTGGACTAGCATCAGATGATGCCTTGGGATTTCTAGAGGAGTGTCACTGCATTCTTTGCACTATGGGCATATCCGGATTTAGCTGGGTTTCCTTTACTACCTTCCAGCTTCGCGGAGCCGCCTATGATTGGTGGCGCACCTATGAGTTAGACAGTCCAGATGAGGCTGCTTCACTGACCTGGACCTAGTTCTAAGATATGTTCCTAAGAGAGTTTGTTCCTCAGAGCCTCAGGGACGCATGGCGCAAAGAGTTTTAGCATTTGCGCCAGGGTGCTATGAGAGTTTCAGAGTATGCTATCCGTTACACTGGATTGGCTAGGCATGCACCGGCTTTGGTTGCTACTATCCGTGAGAGGGTTCGCCGGTTCATCGAGGGTCTTATCCCACCCATCAGATCTAGCATGGATCGAGAGTTGGATATGGACGTTCCTTATCAGCGGGTAGTGAGCATTGCTAGGAGGATCAAGGGTATGCTCTCTAGGGAGCGAGAGGAGAGAGAGGCCAAGAGGTCTCGAGAGTCGGGTCACTACTCTGGTGCCCGTACCCCAGCAGTAACTCGACATGGTAGGGGTTATATAGTTCGCCCAGTTCATTCAGCTCTTCCAGCAGCCAGCGGTACCACCCCAGCTCCACCCAGGCCTCAGGAGCTTTATTATCCCCCTCCAGTTTCTAGCGCGCCTCTTGCACGGGGTGCTTTCAGGGGTCAGTCTAGCAGACCTGGCCCTAGCCAGTCACAACCTCCATGTCCTCCCAGAGCTTGTCTCGAGTGTGGAGATACATGCCATGTGGTTAGGGACTGCCCCAGACTTATTAGGGGTGCATCTTCACAGACATTCCAGCTACAGCGTGCTCAGCAGGGTTCTCAGGCCATGATCACAGCTCCAGTTGTTACCCCACCTGCCCAGCCAGCTAGGGGCAGAGGTCGGGGAGGTAGAGGTCGCCCTCGAGGGGGAGGCCAGGCCAGATATTATGCTATTCCTGCTCGTACCAAAGTTGTTGCCTCTGATTCTGTCATTACAGGTATTATACTGGTTTGTCACAGAGATGCATCGGTTCTATTCGATCCAGGCTCCACGTATTCTTATGTGTCTTCTTATTTTGCTCCGCATTTGGGTATAGCCCGATATTCTTTTGGTTCTCCTATTTATGTTTCTACTCCTGTGGGGGATTCTCTTATTGTGGACCGCGTTTATCGGTCGTGTTTGGTTACTATTCGTAGTTTTGAAACCAGTGCAGATTTATTGTTGCTCGATATGGTGGATTTTGATATTATCTTAGGCATGGACTGTTTGTCGCCCCCATTATGCTATTCTTGATTGTCACGCCAAGACCGTAACGCTGGGTATTCCAGGTATTCTGCACGTTGAGTGGAGTAGTACTTTATATCACACTCCCAGTAGAGTTATCTCTTTTCTTAGAGCTCAACGTATGGTTGAGAAGGGGTGTGCCGTGTATTTGGCTTATGTGAGAGATGTCAGTGTTGATACCCTTTCTGTTAATTCAGTTCCAGTGGTACGGGATAATATCGATGTGTTTCCAGCTGATCTTCCGGGCAGGTCGCCCGATAGAGACATTGATTTTGGCATTAAATTATTGCCGGGCACTCAGCCCATTTCCATTCCTCCTTACCGTATGGCTCCTCCGGAATTGAAGGAGTTGAAGGATCAGTTACAAGAATTGCTTGATAAGGTTTTTATTCGACCCAGTGTTTCACCTTGGGGTGCTCCTGTCTTATTTGTGAAGAAGAAATATGGTTCTATGCGCATGTGTATTGATTATCGCCAGTTGAACAGGGTTACAGTGAAGAACCGTTATCCCTTGCCTCGTATCGATGATCTATTTGACCAGCTTCAAGGCGCACATGTATTTTCTAAGATTGATTTGCGCTCAGGTTACCATCAGTTGAAGATTCAGGAGCTGGATATCCCGAAGACTGCTTTCAGGACTCGGTATGGCCATTACAAGTTTCTAGTTATGTCATTCGGGCTGACTAATGCCCCCGCAGCATTTAGGCATTTGATGTGAAGTGTGTTCAGGCCATATCTCGACTCGTTCGTCATTGTTTTCATAGATGATATTCTTGTTTACTCCCGGAGTCGGGAAGATCATGAGCAACACCTGAGTACAGTGCTTCAGATCTTGAGAGAGAAGAAGTTGTATGCAAAGTTCTCAAAATATGAGATTTGGTTGAGTTCTGTGGCATTCTTAGGTCAGGTGGTATCGAGTGAGGGCATTCGAGTGGATCCGAAGAAGGTAGAGGTCGTGCAGAGTTGGCCCAGGCCGTCCTCAGTTATAGAGATTCGCAGTTTCCTTGGCTTGGCAGGTTACTACCGCCGTTTTGTGGAGGGATTTTCATCGATTGCAGCCCCTATGACTAGATTGACCCAGAAGGGTGCTCCATTTCAGTGGATAGAGGAGTGTGAGGCGAGCTTTCAGAAGCTCAAGACAGCTTTGACGACATCCCCAATCTTGATATTTCCTACTAGTTCAGGGTCCTATACCGTTTGTTGTGATGCCTCGCGAGTTGGCCTTGGAGCGGTGTTGATGCAGGACGGTAGGGTGATTGCCTACGCGCCCAGACAGTTGAAGATACATGAGAAGAATTACCTTGTCCATGACCTTGAGTTAGCTGCCATTGTACATGCCTTGAAGATTTGGCATCATTATTTGTATGGTGTGCCTTGTGAGATTTATACTGACCACCGGAGTTTGCAACACATATTCAGGCAGAAGGATCTAAATTTGCTCCAGCGTAGATGGTTAGAGTTGCTAAAGGACTATGACATCAGTATATTATACCACCCGGGGAAGGCCAATGTGATGGCCGACGCCTTGAGTCGCCGGGCGGAGAGTTTGGAGAGTTTAGCATACCTTCCTGTAGTCTACCCTTAGATGTTCAGTCCTTAGCCAGTCAGTTTGTGAGATTGGATCTTTCTGAGCCTTGTCGGGTATTAGCTTGTGTGGTTTCTCGGTCTTCCTTATTCGATCGTATCAGGGAGCGGCAGTATGATGATCCTCATTTACTTGTCCTTAAGGACACGGTCCAGCACGGTGATGCTAGAGATGTGACCATTGGAGATGACAGGGTATTGAGGATGCAGGGTCGGATCTGTGTGCCCTATGTTGATGGGCTTCGGGAGTTGATTTTAGCAGAGGCCCATAGTTCACGGTATTCCATCCATCCGGGTACTGCGAAGATGTATCAGGATTTGAGGCAGCACTATTGGTGGCGAAGAATGAAGAAGGATATAGCAGAGTTTGTAACCAAGTGCCTCAACTGTCAGCAGGTCAAATGTAAGCATCAGAGACCGGGGGGGTTACTTTAGCAGATTGAGCTCCCAGAGTGGAAGTGGGAGCGGATCACCATGGACTTTGTGGTTGGACTTCCTCGGACTTTGAGGAAGCATGATGCTATTTGGATGATTGTGGATCGGCTGACCAAATCAACCCATTTCGTTCCGGTACTGACTACTTATTCATCGGAGCGGTTGGCGGAGATTTATATTCGGGAGATCATTC